>JAMKQA010056598.1:0-20945 GCA_024699735.1 Posidonia australis | reverse complement strand
TAAGTTTAATCTAATCAAATTCAAATTTTAAACCAACCAAATCGAAATTAGAAATTAATTCAAATAAATCCAAAACCAAAAATCAAGAGAAAACAATTTAATTCATTTAAAATCAAAACAAATCATTTAATTAAATTTAAATCGTCAAATAAAACCTTAATCAACTTAAAAAAAATTAAAACACAATTAATCAACCCAAATCCTCAAATCAAATCACAAATAATCAAATTAATCCTAAGTTTCAAAACACAAAACAAAAGAAAAAAAGATTAAAAACAAACCTTAGCCCATTCGTAAGCCCAATAGGCCCAAAAATCCTTAAACTAGAAAACTATACAAAACAGAAAAATAATTCCGGTGAACTCACCGCCGGCGATCCGCGATCTCCGGCGTCCAATCCCTGCATCTCTGGTGCGCTATCTTTGACGCCGCGATCTTCGAGCTTGCCTCCTCTGGAGTGCAACCCATCCAACGGCAAAGGCGATCCCGGAAGAAGAGCGACGGTGGAGGAAGCTCCCGCCGAAGTTCAAAAACTCCCATCGCTGATAGAGAGAGAGAGGTCTGATACGACCCTAGTCTCACCCAGAACATGAAGCAAGATCGTTCCCCTGAAACCACTTCCTCCCTCGTTACCCAGGCAGCCAGAACCTTTAGCCACAGCCACCAGCGAACCAAGCCTCGAACCAAAGCCGTCGGAGGAGCACGTTGCCGTCAAGTCACCGGGGAAGACAACCTAGCAAGCCAGGTTTGCCTTTCTTTTCTCTTCCTATTTAAATTCAACAAGCCTCCTTAGGACCTCGTTTGTGTCCCAGTGTCGAGCTCTGATGACCAGGCCCACCTTTACGTCGTCAACCCCTCCCTCCGGTGATGGGTTCACCGTCGCCGGCGGGGGTCTGAAATTGAGACCTCGGAGGAGGTCCTCCTTGGGCCACCTCTCCTTTCTCCCCTCTCCTTCGATCCCTCTCCTCTCCTCTGGTCTCTCCTCCCCATCTCCTTTCCCTCTGGATTCGCTCCGCTTCGGGAGACACGCCCCAACCCAACGACCACCGTCACTGTCATCGAGGAAGCACCCGAGTACGCCAGGTAATCCCGCATCTCGCTGTTGCTCTGAGAAGCTCCTCCTCCACCCCACGAAGACGTCCGGGCCTCTCCACCGCCGAGTGGACCACCGAGGCTCCCCAACGACTTGTCGTAGTCCTCGCCGCCAACACAGAGGTGGGGGGAGCACCTTCGATCGCCCTAGAGGAGCTCGAGGTGGGAGGGGGGGGGGGGACGTTCCAGACCTCCCCAAGCCTTACCGTCGCCTCCCGGAGCGATGGTCCCCTGCTCTTCCCGCAGCCTTCCGAGCCTCGGAGAAGTCCCTGGAAGGTCGCCGGAAAAGATCGCCGGCGCTTCGAATGGGCCATTTATGGCCCATTCACATTAGTTTTTAATTTTTGCAATTTGGTCCTTTATTTATTACATTTCAGTCCTTTTTTTATTGCATCTAGGTCCGAACATTTGCATTTTAGTCCATATAGTTTTAAAATAGTTTTTAGTCTTTATTTTATCTGTGAATTTTGCATTAAACCCCTCAGAAGTTAAAAATGAGTTTTCACTGTGAATTTTGTTATTTAAACCTCAGGAAACTTCATAATTACTCTGACCATCATAAAAGCTTGATTTTTGTCACAACCAGACCCTGGAATTTTGCATAAAAGCCCTTGAATTCACATTAAAGCATTTTTGAACATGAAATTTACATTTAGGCCCTTAATTTATTTCTAAATCCATCATTTAGGGTTTTTAAATGTTTTCCATCATGTTTTGGGCTATTTTCCACCCTTGTTTTGCATTTAATCACATAATCGACTTGCAAACCATGTTTTCAATGAGATTTGACCTTTTGCCTTGTATTTTGGCTACATTTGCACTCATGTAAATTTTGCACTTTAGTCCCTGAATTTTCAGGAATTATCCAAGTGTAATTTTTGCATCCTTATGCCACATTGACACTGGACCCATCATTTGCATGTTAGAATAAGGATCGGGAACATGTCTTTCATCCAGTTTCTCGCTCTTTTCGAACATTTTGCATTTTAGTCCCTATGTTTGTCATTTATTGCACTTACATCCTTTTGGTGATTTTTTTTTCTTCTCCCAGTTTTTGTAAATGACATTATCCAGACATTTAGCACATATTTTGACATATCTTGGGCCATGCATCGCTCCAATGCAAGCACTTGTCATCTCTGGCTAGGGGAAATGACCAAATTGCCCCTATACCCCAATTCATGAGCATGCATTTCGATCTTTGCATTTAGTTTTGCCATGGCATTCATATTAGCATGATTAGAGCATGACTCAGGTTTAGCAAACATTCATCTAACCTTTAGCAAGCAATTGGACTAGAAAGCCCGAGTTTCTCGGGCGTACGAGGGTGCCTAACACCTTCCTCGTGCGTAATAGGAATCCTTACCCATCCTCTAGTTAGCAGACATCCAGCCTTCCCATCAGCATCCTATGCATTCATCCTTTTGTGGTTTTCCTCGTCTTTCCCTTAAAAGACTAGGTGGAGACTCCCTTTCCTTCCTTTTCTTTTTATCCTATCTTTGCGCCTTCGCCATCTTGGCATGGCTATGGTCTCCTTTCCCCCTCCTCCGGGTCGGGCAAGGTCACAGTGTGCTTTTGGGCATGGGCCTCGTGGGTCGGCTTCTATTTGCGTGTCCCTGTGCATGGTTGGCACTGTGCAATGTGGCACTATGCGTGTGGGGTCTGCGTGGGGCCCGCGTTCGTGGGCCATTGGGTGTGGCTAGTGGTTGAGTGGTTGGTGAAGGGAGCCGTTGGAGTGTGCCTTGGAGTTGGCGGTGGGGCTGTGTGCGGCGAGGCTGGTGGGTGGTCGAGGATTGGTTGGCGAGCGCGTGTCGGTGGTTGGTGGGCAGGTGCACGGCGACCTCCTCCCTCGCGTATTTAATGCGTGCATGGGGGCGAGCCTTCCCCAACCACCGGAACCCCAACCGAGCCCTCCTCCCTTCCTTTCCTTTTCCTCTTTTCCCCCTCCACTCCTTCTCCATTTTCTCCTTCTTCCTCTTCACTCCTCCTTCCATCTACGGGTGGGTGCGAATGATCAGAGAGGGCCAGAGAGTCGGAGGTGGGAGGCAGTGGCTTGCGACTGCTCGTGGCAGTGCGGAGGCTCTAGAGCAACGTCCTTGGGGCCGTGAAGTGTCGGAGGACGTGCGGGGTTGCCGGATTTTGCCGGAGTCGGCCGAAGATCGCCGAAGGTCATTTCAGGTACGTGTCCCCATTTTAATGTGTAGAAATCATGTAAAATGGTAGAAATGCCTAGCATGCATGTAATCTAGGCAAAATTTAATGTTTTAGAAATTTTTGGGAATTTATTGTCAAATTTATGGGCATTTATAGCGGTTGGTGAGATTTAGGTCATTTTGACCCTTCTGTCTTTCCGGTTTTATATCATGATACATGGTGAATGGATTTTGGTTTTGTTTGTTGGGTTTTGGGGTAGACTCGAGGGTCTACCACATATGTTTTACTTGAGTTTTTCGGTGGTTGTTTGGGAAGTCCGATCGGAGCTCCCACCCTAGGCAATTTATGGGTGCTCTACTGCTAGCCATCTAAATTCTGACAGAATACTAGGGGCGAGGGCCAATTGCGCGAGCCACATGTGCGGGTTTGACAGCAGTTCTGGCCCATGGTCCAGGCTCTATTGGCATTTAGACGAAAGTACCAGGGGCACAGGCCAGACACGTGCTCCACATGTGCGGGTCTGGCAGGGTATTTTTTGGGGTTTTCTTGGTTTTTTGGGAAATGTGTTTTATTGCTGTAGTTTTTTGGATTGGTTTGTTTTGTCCCGTTGAGAGGGATTGTGGGCCGTCAGTGGTGGTCTCTTGGGACCCCTGATGCGCCGTTTTGCTGAGGTTTTGGAAGAATTTTCAAAGATATGAAAATGGTTTCGGAAATGGATTTCAAGGAAATAGGTGGCCTATTTTGGAAAATGTTTTCCTGGTTTTCTGTGTGCGGGCTGAGATAGTGTGGGACCGTGTCGTCGGGACCAGGGGATGTGACGACATTCTCGGGTGGTTAGGCACGACTCCCTGGTTGAGGTCGGGGGCCGAGATACCTGAGGATAAAAGTCGTCGAATTCTGAAGGTATGAGACTCCTTGACTGTCGTCTTAAGGCTAGGGTTGTGATCCGTGGGTTGAGGTGTCTTGTGGCATGACGGGGAGGTATGATACTCCTGTTGTCGTTGTGAGCACTAAGGATCGGGTGTGGAGGTATGACACTCCCTCCTGAGTACCGTGTGTGGAGGACGCCGTGAGGAGGCGTACATTGTAGTGGCCAGTGCGGGTGAGACACGTGCCTCGTGGCTGGTAGCGTCCTGAGAGACTAGACAGCCTTCCCATGGAGGGGTTGGCTCTGTGAGGGTTCTACAGGTGGGAGAATCATGGGACGGTGGTTGGCTCCTACACAGGATGGTACACCGTGGCAGTGCAGAACGCTGAGGTCGCTCCTTGGTGGACTACTTGTAGCCAAAGTTAGATTGCCTGACGTTGGGCTTCCTGACTCACTGTGTGTGGTTTTGGCCATTGAGGGCCTTTGCTTATGGCTTTGGGCTAGTAGAGTCCTGGTTGTGGTTTTGGCCGGTGTGGGCCTGTTTTGTGAGGTTTTGAGAAATAGTTTGTGAAAATGAATTTAAAAGGGAAAATTGATTATAGTTTTGTTTTCTGTGGTTTTCCTTGGGGTGCGTACTCAGTGACTTTTGTCACTCATACGTTTTTCCTCGTGTTTTTGGTTTGCAAGTGCAGGCATGCAGAGAGTTAGCGTAGTGTATATAGTCTGGAATCTCTTAGCCGCACACATAGGTTCTTGGTAGTTGATATTTACTATTTGGCTTTAATTTCCCTGTAATTTAATTGTTTTAAATTATTGTGGAAAATGTGGGACGTGACAAAACCACTCCATGTGAGAGCTAGAGTAGCTGGCATGGAGAAACAAATGCAGCCATAGAGTTATGTGTATAGAATCTTAATGATTAAATATGAGACACCTAATGTATATGCTAACTCCATCGTTGAATTTCATGATGCTACCTACTTTCTTTGAGGATGTGTTCCCAATCAGTGATGGAGTTAGGATTTTCCTTAACATAGGGCACTAAGTAAAGTATAGTTATATCATAATCGATTTAAAAAATATGATGCATGTATAAAAATAACAAATATTATAATAAAAATACATCACTTACCTTAAAGAATACCTCGACGAATACGCATACTTTGGATACACATTGTAACGATTTCGTTGTTAACATTCTTGCCAACATTTTGTTCACTATAGGTAATCAAACATCATGTTCAAACTCAATAACTATTTCTCCAAAATTTGAAATGATAATTAAAAAGAAGAATTTAATGCTAATTGCTAAAAATCAACTAATTAGTTGATTAGCCAAATAAAAACTATCTAAGTAGAAAGTGTGAGGAACCAACCTTACAAATGATGGACAGGTGGATGGGAGTAGTCAATAGAGCTGTAGAGGATGGCTTGTTCCTTGTGGTTTTGCTTCCAAAGGGAATGTTTCTGTATAAAACTATCTGAACACAGAACACCCATGTCTTAATTAAGTTGGGAAAATAGCTAGAATAATTATGTCAAAAAGTAGAGAACTGAATTAGTAAAAGATACACAATCCATTACTTGAAAAAAATGTAATGACTTAATCTCATTTTGCTAACCTTTTATAAACACATCATGTGGTTCTATGAGGTCCTAAACCAAGAAACCACCATGCTCCTCAATTTGAGATTCTGTGCACCTCATCTCTATGAAAAAGTATAGCTTCTATTGTTAATTTGTTATCTGAAACTTGAAATTTGTAATAGATGACAGGATGACCTATTGACTCATCTTAGTTTCTTTTCAAAAGAAAAAGAAAAATTCTTGTCATTTGAGATGCAGATGCACAAAGAGGAGAGCGGACGACAATCATCGACTCATGGCACACACAGGAGTGGTGGCACGTAGTGACAATCACTGACTCATGGCACTCATAGCTCACAAGGCTAGAGGAGACGCTTCGACCTTCGTCAACTTTGTGGCTTTGATAGTGGCAGTACATAGAGAAGATGTGGATGCTCCAACCTACGGTGGCTCTACAGCTTTGACAGTCTAGGCGCTCTGATGGAAATCACTGATAGAGCAGCATGGTGGCACATAAAGGCACAAAGGAGAGGTCGAGAGGATTGTTGACTGTGTGCAGACTATGAGTGCCCTATCCCTTTTTTTTTTTGTCAAATTGCAATCGCATTCTTTGAATTTTGCAAAAATTTACTTCAGACATGTGCCCCAGGTGGCCCAAGTGTGGCTCCACCACTATTTCCAATGAAGTCTAAGTACGTTGATAGGTTTCATTAGTAGAAGTTCTATCTGCATTTGGTAGTTATCTTCCTAATGACCAAGTCAATTTAGGGGGTGAAGCATATATTCAAATATTAAATCTCTTTAGCCCCTTGATGTGGTAGAACGAAGAAGGGTTAAGAGATTAAGGACAATCAAGAATATCATAAGCGAGTTCATCATTTATCATAGAAGGATGATCCTCCAATCTTTCGTAATGTTATGACTTCTCTTGAGGTATTGTAACAGAAGGAGGTTAGAAAGAGTGAGATGAAATTTGCTGTGTCTAGTGGCATATGTGAGTTGATTGATCTCTTTGTAACATATCGTTTGGAAACGCTTTTTTACATCAGTTTATTACATTAACCACTTATTATCTAATAAGTGTTTCCAAACAAGTCAACTTATTGAGCTCTTTTAAAAAAGCTAGTGTAGCTTTTTAATTCTTTTTAAGCTATTTGGGTAGCTTTAAGAAAAGTTAATGGGTGTTAGTTTTTTGAAAAGCTATGAATATTAGCTATTGTTTTTCCAAAAATATCCTTAAAAGTTGATTTTAATTATATCTTCAATCAAGGCAATGACGACGACAGACAACGGTGGCAAATGACGATGGTCGGCCGCCCACTCACTGATGCTAGCGGCGACAGTGGTGGTGATGGGCGACAACGATGGTGGTGATTGACGGTAGTGGTGGTTGGTAGTGGTGGTTAGCGGTGGTGGTGGCGGTGGTGGCCGACGACGGTGGTGGGGGTTGACGACAGTGGTTGCATTGGTGGCCCGTGGTGGTGGCTGGCAGTGGTGGTGGTGGTTGGTGGCTAGCGATGGTGGCCTGCAACGACGGATAGTGACGACACAACGATGAGTGGGCGACAATTGGCGACAATAGCGAAAGCAATATAATCCTTTAATTAACTCATAAGTGCTTATTGAACATACAAACCAAACAAGTTTTTCTTTACTTCCATAAAAGTTACAAAAAATATAGCTTAACAAAAAGATAATTTTTCTCAATAAGCTACGTAAGAAAAAGCGTTTCTAAACGCAACTTAGTATAATTAAATGCAAATAGGTGCTTAGGAAGTGATAGGGAACAAATGGGTGAAATGATATGTATAATGCCTAGTTTGATCACCAACAACTTCAAATAGAAAAAGAGAAATGATTAGTTTGATACATTTTTCTCTATGTTGATATTACCATAATAGGAGTTGTTCTTGCTTTGACCTTGGGTGTAAATTCTTATTGACCTTCCTTACAAAGAACAATTACCATGTAAAAAGTTGAAATAACCTCGTAATAATAACTTCATATAGTGAAAACACTATTGAAACCAAGAACTTTGTAGAAAAAAATCATGATTAATTAATTATAATAAGACTAAATAATGGAAAGTAGGCCTACAACAGGTCAAGTCTACCTATGCCTTGACTTAAATCTAGATCTATCTTTTTTTACAAGTTTGAATTTGAATCTAAACTTGCAATCTGAAATCAACCTTACCTAGACCTATGAAGATAACAAGTTCGTATTCGAGTCTCGAGTTGGACCAGTTTGAATATTAAATGATACTTGTATAGAAATCTAACGAAAAATACTTATTTATTACGATAATTACTACAATTTATAAGTTACCTATAGATATTAAACATAATAAAATACTAATCAAATTATTATAATAATTAATAATAAGTGCATTGGTTAAAAAAATAAATAAGAATCATAATCTAATAAATAAGTATTGTTATATAGTTAAATAAATTTATTATATAGTTGAGAAAGGAAAATAAAGATTTTGTTAATAAATAAATAAATATTATTATATAATTAAAAATAATTATTAAAATATATTTAAGATCCATAGATTTAGATATTTTCAGATGTAAATTCTATCCACTAAATAAACAGAACGATGGGTCTCATTCACTTCGCGCCGGCTTAACTTAATTGAATGTGTCCAGGGATGGATGGCGAAAGAAAAGAAGAAAACCACATTTTTTAAGGAAAAAATGAAGCAGCGGCAACGCGGTGACAAAAGTAACCCCTATTCTTCGTCCTGACGAACCGGGTAAGAAAAAACATGGGAAAAGAAAAGTAGAAGACGAGCGTGGAAGAGAAGAGTCACATGCGAATTCCACAGATCTGAACTCTTCCACTCCAATCCAGCTCGTCCCGATTTGGATCCGGGTACGATTTCCATTTCGATCTAGAGTTGTTTTTCCTTCTCCCAGTGCTGGATTTTTTGTTTGACTTTTTGGTTGCAAATGCATCAGAATCAGAAGAAGAAATCGGTTGGAGTTGTACAGTTCTTTTTTTTGGATTTTCACATATAATGAAATATCCTTACTATTCTTCAAAAAGAAAGAAAGAAGGGGAAATCGGTTTGAGATGGGGCGGACGGGAGGGTTTCTTCTCGATCTCATTTCGAAACTTACTTTTTTCTGCTGTGTATCTGGTTTTTCTTGCATTTTGTGTCTTTTTGCTAATATTCGTCAAGTTGATTCGAAAATTTTTGATGGTTGATGGACAAACGGGTGGAGTGTTAGAATTTATAGGCAAATATCTACAATAATATAATATAATTTAAAATGATTTGAATAAAAAATAATGAATAATTAACAACAAATAGAAGAACAAGAACAATCCGTCCTTAAGCATAAGGATTTTTCGAGTCTTCTCCAAAGATATGGCATTGAGATCTCTAAAGGTGCAAATTCTGTGAAATCTCTTAATCATATTGTAGTGTTATATGCCAGAGAAATGAAAATGGAAGAAGGAGAAGCTTAAGAGTTTTTTTTCCTCTTGTATCTTTTTCTAAAACACAATAATGAAATATATAAAGGGGAAAACATGTGAGCGATTGTAGTCTCAACAAATCTCAACAAATAATCTGCAGTCTTCTTGTATCCTGAAGCATCAACGGAATATAAGTAAAAAGTACCCTCAGGACAATTCACCAAGAAGTTAATCAAACTCTTTTGTTGTCGGTCTGTTCATCTATTAGACATGAGAGTTACACCATATTTTTTCCAATGCACCTCAAATTCTCTTTTTGTTTCTACCACATCATTGAACTTCTTCTCTAACAATGGCTGCCTTACCTGATGGAAGGAAGGTGGCTTATATCCTCTTCCATAGTGTCCAACGGCTTCATAAAGTACTTTAATTGCTAACTTGTTGACTGTATTGAAAGACAATCCACACTCATATGGGGTATCAGCAAAGAATTCATCAATTCATTTTTTTTCTTTCTTCTTAAAGTGGTCCTCAATTACTATTTGTTGTTTGCCTTTTCGTTCCCTTTTCTCAATAACAAATGTGTGGAGATTTTTCCTGTGTTAGAGGATCCACTTTTTTTCCAGTCAGGGCAGTTGACTTTGCAGTTCCACTACTTGAAGATGCAATTACTTTGTTTTGTCGATGTGTAGCAACAGACTCATTTGGAAGGTTGTTGCTTCCATTAATTTCATCTCCATTTGATACCATATCACCAAATGTAATGCTGGGCTTCGTCTTTTTACCTTTGTTCAACCACTTCAACATCTCGTTTGCAATGACTGTTGTTGCCTTAGAACATTTGCTAGCATTAGGGTAAGCTCCAATCAAATGCTCCGCTTGTCTTTTGATACCAAATTTGGAAATCTTTCCAAAAAGTAAGCATTCACCATATATTTGTCACTAAGGGTTGGCCACCATGCATACTTCCATCCCGAATCCTCTGACTTAGCTCTTCTTGATTTATCTGCTAACACAGGATCAATACCAGGATGCAAGAGGAATAATGTTTTTTGTACTTTATTTTGTGGGAGTGTTGGAGAGTTCTCTTCTTGTGACATTCTACAATTCATTTATCATTCTAAATGAATACAAGCAATTGAGCATAATAATGGAGGCAAAATAGTAGTACTGTAATTAGTAATGTAGTACTAATGTGCTGCAAAATGAAAAAACTTAGTATTAGGCAAAATCCAGGACCAAAATGAAAAACATACTAACATAGTATTAGTCTAATTCTAATCTGTACTGTACTAAAACATATCACGTCTTTTTGGATTTCCATTAGGCAACATCATACTATACTACTGTGGTATAGTATGATGATTATGAACAACACTCAACAGTAAAAAGAATAAAAGATGAAAAAATGGAAAAATACGTAAAAACTAAAAAGCGCTGTCTGACTTTAGTACTTTATTATAAAATCCAGTTATAAAAAGAAAAAAAGAATCAACAGTAAAATACGGGACTGAACTTTGAAGTTTGAACAATTGTTGAAGAAAATGTTTATCGTAAAACACATCAAAAATTTGGAGAAAAATTGGAGAATGAGAAATAAAAAAGCATCAACTGGAATTGGAAGTCTGGAATGGCCATAAAGAGGTAGTAACGAGTTTGAAAAATGAAAAAAATACCTTGAAGAGAGAAGAGTGAAGACGGAAGGCAGAAATGGACTACTAGTGTTGTCGGAGAAAGGAGATGAGACTAGAGTACAGGCCTTGTCAGGATTTACTGGCACTGTTGGAGGAAGAAGATGAGAGTACGGACCTCGTTGGGACTTGTTGGCGTTGTCAAAGGAAGGAGATGAGAGTATGGGCCTCGTCGGGAGTTTTTGTCGCCGTCTACGCTCAAGAACGTCGTCAGAATCATTGTTGAAGAAAAATCGTGATGATGGGTGCCCTCAAAATAGATGGAAGGGCATCAGAGTACACTGTTTTCACTATCGAAAGTTTCGTTAGGAGTTTTCGCGGCCGTCTATGTCGAAGAATGTAGCCAGGATCAATAGAAGAGGACTTTGGGTTTTGGGTTCTATTGAGAGACAGTTGAAGAGACGTAGGAAGAAGGAAGATGATGACTGTTGATTTATTTTTAAAGGTATAGTTGATGATAAACCTTACATTAATCTAAATTTGGATCCAAATATATATCTGAACTCGTTATTCATGCCTAAGCGCCTAGACGATGCTAAGGCATCATCCAAGTGTCTTTTGGCCAAGTCGTCTCCATGGCTGGTCTGGTTATGACGCTAGGGCGTTGCCTAGATGCTTGCTGTGATAACTTTGATTTTGAAAGATATTTTGAATTCTATAAAATAAAGATACATAAAATTAATAAATAAAACTAAAATAGTTATTTTCCAACATTTCCCCTAAATTTAAAATTATCTTTAAAATACAAAACAAACAAAATGAAAGAAAGTTAACTCTTTGGACTTTAATACTATGCATTGGGTGAAGGTGTTTGACTGACTTGAATTTCACTCGATGCATGTAGATTTATATTCGAAAGTAACTATAGTGGAATACACTTTGAATTAGGTCATTTTCATCGGATTTCAACTTACTACACATGTAATACTCATTACATTTTATGATTCTCTAGATAATACATTACGTTCTTGTATTTGTATCAGTTTTTGTGTGTTTTTAGAAAATAGCCCTTTGAGCTTCAAAGTCGTGATCTTATGACTACATTGACTATAGGTGAATCTCCAAGGATAATCTACAGTACATCACCCTACCACATAGACTTTGATTCAATTCTATTTTATTGCAATTCAAGCACTGTTATCTTAGGAATAGAATTAGAGTCACACTCTATAATTTCAGTATTATGTTTTGTATAGTAGTAGAATTTCTCTGATGGGTATTTCTTACAACTTTTTATAAGTGTAAGTATGAAGATATAATAAAATTCTTTAATAAGTCTTTAGTCAAATGGTTTGTCAAGTTTTCTTTAATTGTCTAATTGGCTTATGTCTCAATTTTATATGTTTATTTAATTTTGCATTTATATTAACTTTTTTGACTAAGGCAATACAAACAATACTATCACAATGAATACAAATTGATGGCACAGGTTTAGGCGTAATAGGCAAGTTTAACGATAAAACTCTAATCCAGTCGGCTTCTACACTTGCTACGTTTAGTACTATAATTTCAACATTAGTTGTCGACCTAAAGATTAAAACTTATTTTGAAGATTTCTATGGTATAGTTTCACCTCTTGGAAGGAAAGTATAATCACTAGTAGACTTAACTTTAGTTGAAGTAGGAACTCAATTAGCATCATAATAGGCATTTAGAATTTCAGGATTACCAGAATAATGTAACACATAATCACTTGTGACTTTTAAATAAATAAATATTCTATTTATAGCTTTTTAATTTTTTTATAGGATTTATCATATATCTTTTTAGGATATTTATAACATATACAATATTAGGTCTTGTGTAATTAGCAATATACATGAGACTACTATTAGTCTAAGCATATTTAAGTTGAACTACGGGAGAATCATCATATTTATTTAATTTTAATGTTACATTAATAGGACTATAAACAAGTTTAATATTAGAGAAATTAATTTTTTTGATTAAATTTACAAGATAATGTGCTTGAGATAAAATAATTCCATTTGAAGCTCTAATTATTTTGATTCCTAGAATGACATTAGCTTGTTTTAAATCTTTTATATCAAAGTTCTTGAACAAATAACTTTTAACCTCATAGATCATATTTATATCAGAACCTAATGTAAGTATGTCATTTATATACAAACACAAAATTATACATTTATTATCAATCATTTTGCTATCTACACATCTATTATAATCATTGATAGTAAATTCAGTAGAAGTGATAACTTTATCAAATTTTTTATTCCATTATTTTGAAGTGTGTTTTAATTCATGTAAAAATTTAATTAATTTATACGATTTATGTTCTTGACTATTAACTATAAAACCTTCAGACTGATTCATATAGATTTTTTCTGCTAAATCACCATTTAAAAATACAGTTTTTACATCTATTTGGTAAATCTTAAGATTATATATAGAGGCCAAATATGAAAGTACTCTAATAATAGAAAGTATGGTTATTGGAGAATAAGTGTCAAAAACGTCTATTCTTTTTTCTGAGAAAATCATTTAGCCACTAATCTAGTTTTATATTTCTTAATGGAACCATTTGGTTTTAATTTTTTTTTCCTGAAGATTCATTTACAATTAATTGATTTACTTCTTTTGGGTAAATCACAGTTATTGATTCCATTTCAGAATTTATAACTTCATTTTAATATAGAGCATCTTTTGAACTATTGATTTCATTGTATGTTTTATGATCATCTTCTATTAGATATGTTAAGAAATCAATACCTACATCTTTCTCTTTTGTAAGTCTTTTACTTTTCTTTATTGCTTGTTCTTGTGGAGTTTCAAATCTTTTAGTAGGAGATACACTAGAGTATATAGAAACAAGTTGATTAAAATTTTCTTTCATAGGAAAAATATTTTTAAAGAATGTAACTTCTCTTTGTTTAATAATTTTATTTGTTGGAATTTCACTTATATCATATTTTACTATAAAAAATTTATATGCATATTGATTGTTTGTATACCTTTAGAAAATACTATCCACAATTTTTGGATGAAATTTTCTTTTTTATTACCAGGAACTTAACCTTAGTAAAACAACTCCAAACTTTAAGAGTTTTAATATTGAGTTTTATTTTATATCACATTTTATATGGGGCTGAATCTTTTCTTTTTTGAAGTATCATGTTAAGAATTGTACATGAAGTTAATTCGTTCTACCACTATTTAAATATTTCTGAAGTTATTAACATAGAATTCATCATGTTGGTTAAAGTTCTATTTTTCCTTTCAGCAATATCATTAAATTGAGGTGAATATGGTGAAGTTAATTAATGTATTTTCTATATTCTTTATAATATTTTTGAATTTCAGTTAAGTATATTCTCTTTTCTTATTTGATCTCACTTTTTTTTATTATTTTTCCCATTTGTCTTTTAGTTATAGTTTTGTAAATTAAGAATTTTTGCGTAACTTAGTCTTTATGTTTCATAAGATACACTTGGCAATATTGAAAAGATCATCTATAAAAGTTACGAAGTATCTTTTACCTCTTTTAGTTAATTCATCAATCATTTCACGTATATCTACGTGAATTAATTCTAATAACTCAGTCTCTTTGTGTTGTATTGATTTAATTGGTTTTTTAGGTTACTTAGCTTTAACACATGTTTGACATTTCTCAAGTTTTGTCATTCTGAAGTTTTGGAATTAACTCTAAATTCATCATTCTTTTTATATAATTTTTATTAACATGTTCTAATCTTAAATGTCATATATCATAGACTTAAGTAAAGCACATAGTAGGAGGAATTTTATTAAAAATCGAAGTTTCAACAGTAAGTTTAAACAAATCTTCAAATATATTTCCTTTTTCAACAAAGAAATCAAACAAACTAATAATAATATGATCAGACTCAAGAACAACTTTATAATGATTTAGAACTAGCAAAAACACGCTAACAAGATTTCTTTTATTGTCTAGGATATGCAACATGTTATGTAAGTCATTTTCAAATCAACTCGTTCTTTCCCTATTTTGCATGCACTAACTACGTTCTTTATTCTTACGTTTCATTCACAATCTGTGCCTGATAGACAGAAAAATGGGAATAATAACAACAAACATGGACATTAGTTCTAAAATCAAGCCATCAATCAAAGAAGTAATTGGCTATATTGATTTTTAGAGTAAAGAAAACCCGCCTATTAGTGGTCATAAAAGAATCAGAAATGTCAACAAAATCAGTAACCATGTGCACCTCTAGAGTGACTTTGGAGGGTAGACCTTGACATTTCTTGTCAAACCTGTAGTAGCAGTTTTTCACCGGATGATTGGTTTTCCTACAAACATAATAAGGTCTAGGTATAAAGGTATGGAACTTAGAGATCTTGCTTTTGGTATGGAAGTGATTCTTCTATGAAAGTGATTTTTATGTTGAAAATGTGATTTCATTTTCTTATGAGAAGACTTGAGGTCAACTGGATGAGCCTTGTGTTGATAGAGGACCTGAGGATTTGTTGAGGACTTTAAGATTCTTTTCAATCTTAATAGAGACAATGGCATCATGTAGTGAAATAGAACCTCTCTTGTGTCTTAAGCTTTTGGCGAAGTTATCGCAAGAGGGTGGAAGTTTTTCTACAATGGTAGAAACTAAAACAGTGTCATTGATTTGTAATTCCCTCATTTTCATTTCATGGATCAATGATTGGAGATCTAAGGTTTGCTCTAAGACGGAGTTATTGTCTTTTATTTTGAAGTTCAAAAATTTTGCAAAGGAGTATTTCTCTGAACGAACCTTCATCTTATCTAGTGCATCCCAAAGTTCACTTGTAGAAGAGGTAGAACGGTGAAGATTATATAGTTGATTGGATACACCCAATAAGATACAACCATGGTAAAATTTATCTAGTGACCTTATCGCTTTCCTTAGATGTTGAGATTAAATAGGAAACCTGTTAACAAAAAAATACAATTGACACACTAATACTAGGATTAAATCCTATTTAGATATACAAATTAAAAGAAGTACAAATTTGTGGTAATGATGTCATTATAAATCAACAATACAAAATTGATAAAAAATATGCAAGTTGGTTTGGAGATATTAAACATAATACAAAATGATATCAACTGATAATGCAAAATTTTCATAAAATGTAATTTATTTTTCCTGCTTTTTAGTTTCTACACTGAACCTTCACAAAATAATCTTCACAAGGTTTATATCATAACTTTGATTTAAGGTCATGGGTTCAAGTGTTGGAAAAAGCGATTTAATTTTAATCCTAAATCTATGTAGGTATCATAGGGATTTTCTTCTTCAAGATTGTTAGAATTTTTTTAGCAAATATCAACAATAATATGATTGAATTTAAAGTGATTTGAATAAAAAATAATAAATAATTAACATCAAAGAGAAGAACAAGAATAATTTTAGTTTTTGACGAAGTAAGATTGATCCCTTGAATAAGAAAATTTACCCATAAGCACATGGATTTTCTGTTTCCTTTCTAAGAATACGACGTCGTGATCTCTAAAGGTGTAAGTTCTGTGAAATCTTTGAATTGTACTGTAGTGTTATATGCTAGAGAAATAAAAATGAAAGAAGGAGAAGCTTAAGAGTTTTTTTTTCCCTCTCGTATCTTTTCCCAAAACACAATATTGAAATATATAAAGGAGAGAATACACGTTGTGGGGAAAAACTGTTCTCACAATTCAAACTATGATTTCCACATTAAGAAACAATATAATAATAGAATAAAAGGATATTTTGAAAGATATTTTGAATTCTATGAAATAAAGATATATTAAATTTAATAGATAAAATTTAAAAAGTTATTTTCCAACATGGAGAATGGTAGAAATGTAGGCTCACAGGAAGAATTGGCAAGTGGGTTCTGAACAAATTGCCGATAAGAAGCCAGAAACAAATTGCAGTAGCTAAGTTCTGGGAGATTTGGCCCTCCCAAGAGGCTACTAGGATGGTATCGACACTCCTCATTTAGTAGAGAAGCTGAATGTAGAGGATATTTCTAGATAGATTTTTGAATTTGTAGCTTCAACTGCGATGTGGATTATGTGGTGTGTCCTCTTATTATTATAGTGGGCGTAGGTATAAGGTGTTCTTTATCAGTAATGCAGTCAATGGTTAGATTACCACATAAATGAAAATAATTACGTGAAAGAGTTTTTATTTTGTCGGAACTGTATCTAATATGACACTTTTCTCCAAGTGAAGTAAACATTGCTTATTTTTCTGTTACATAACAAGATTGGAAATGTAATGCAAGCTGTTTTTGTTCTGGTTAGTTTGAAAAGGTATAGATTGTAGGTCTGTCTTAATATATTCTGAGATGTCACTTGCTGTGAAGTAAATGTAATTTGATTTTAATTTATATTGTTCTAATCCTTATTTTGCTGTTATTTTACTCTCCTTTTTTCTTGTTGGACATTTATCTAGAAACATGTGTGAAGTTATTGGTTTTAATTGTTTATTTACTTCCTTAGAGGTTGGTTAGAGTAGCCATGCCCTTGAAGCGTGGTTCTTCTGGAAATGGCAGCACTGGCTTCAGAAGCAGAGGCAGCACTAGCAATGGCTGCCAGCCTCCTGTTGCTTTTCTCTTATTTGTTTCCATCCTCACCCCTGTCCTTTTCCTGGCGATAAGAGGTGTCCGCCCTCCAATTATCATTGGTTAGTTAACGTTATCTTTTCTCCTTTTTAACATATGTGATCTTAATTTAGTTTAATGTCTGATCTTATTATAGTGCATCTCATGCTTGGCTAGAAAGTTTGTTGGATTACTTCACTTCTTCATGTATGTTTAAGTTTGTATCTGATTAGTTCAATTATTCTTGTATATTTAAAAAAAAAATCTACTAAGATGCTTTCATTGAAATAGCTGATTTATACTACTGTTGGTAGTTGACACTACTGTCTACAAATATGACATGTCATCATTTTGGTTTTGTATTCTATTTATAAATTTGCACTATATGTAGGAGATTGTGTTGTGTTGACAAAACATGATACAAAAATTGTCATGCACTATCTCATGTTGGTAGTCTTCTTGTTTGATAGAAACTTATCATGTGGTGTTCATGTTTTTAGAGTACTATGTGTTGATTTGTTGAGGTCATAGTATATGCTGCATGCTCTTCATAGTCAGACAATGTTGTTTATGATCTTTGCATCTTGATTCTCTGCTCATCTTCTTGACCTTGATTGTGGTAAAGAGACTTAACAAAAGAAGTAACTAATGGCCTGAACGGTTGCTTTATCAATTAGGCAATACATTTATGATTTATTTGGTTACTCTTTGTAACGTGGAAATTGTTGACAAACTATTCTTATAGATTGGTATATTCGATGATTTGCTGGTGGTTTATCATATATGTATGTATGTATGTGTGTGTGAGTGCGTGCATGTGCATGTGCATGTGTGTGTGTCGCTGTCGAGTGTCTTGGGAAGGAATTGGCTGATAGAGAGATTCATCTTTGTTTTGTTCACCTGTCCTTATCTATCACTATATGTAAGATGTTGAGTTCTAATAGGAATTCATGCTAGATATTTGGTATAGGCTGGGAATCATACATTTGGAAAGAACCAACGTGGTTAATAGGTGCCCATTGTGTATAGAAAGGCTAGGATTTCAGTAACATATTGGAGTTGTTGCACCCCTTGTTGAGATAGTTGACTTAGTGGTTTGTCTATAGAATATGGTTTCTCGAATGGAGGAGCATGACAACAATTAATGGATTTAATGACTTGTAAAATGAAGCATGGCAAGGCTCTACATGCTGCAGTAGATTGCCGGTGCTGGGCTTTTTAAGCTTATGGATTGCTGATTGTGTTTTTATTTTTTCACTTTTCAGTCAAGTTTTTTCTGTTCTCTTGCTCACTGAAGTAAAAAAATACTGCACTCCCAGAAGGCTTTCTTACAGAAAAGTCAGGTTATATAAGAAGCAGAAGTTCCTTGATGATATATAATTTTACACATTATAGTTGAGGAATTTTCATTTTGGGTATATTTAGGAACTATTTCATCCAGCTTATTCCAACCGTACTTGTATGTCTCCCATATTACCTGATTCTTATGTGCATGTAAATTATCTTATTTTAGACAGAAACCATGCATAACACGGATTCTGTGTTTCCCTTGCTCGAAGGAGCTATCATTACAGGGGGAAAAAATGTTTGTTCCATGTTCACTGAATCTACTTATTGGTTCTGGTCAAGGAAGCATGGATACGGATTGGGATTCTGATATGATACAACGTGGGTTCGGTGATTCGGCAATTTTCTAAAATTTAGGATACAAATCAGCATGGATATGGTATTAAATAAATAAATAACATATTTATTTAAATTTATATATTTAAAGATTTAATCTAATGCATTAAAATGATAGAAAGTAAAGACATAAGTCATATAACATACATAAAATAAAATCAAAAGAGCCATAATGTATCAAGGTCCATCAAAATAAGTTTCTCCAATTCATACAAAATCAAACGAGGCATCATCATGGCATAATGTACAAATTCAGAGACTACAAATCTAAATTCATATAAAAACAAAAGGTTTAATTTGGATAAAAACCCAAAACATTCAAAAAAACATGTAAAAACGAATCCCAGAAGTGTCCCAAAAGTATCCTGGTTGAATCCAAGACGAATCCCGAGGAATCCTGGCATATTAACGTGCTTTTTTATAGTAATGCCTTGGATATGCCATGTGGCTTGTCGGACATATCTGGATGAATTGTAGGTGAAGTCATATCTGGATGGGCAGAAAACGCCCAAAATTTTCTAGACCACTGTAGACTTTCTTCATACTCTTAAAGATTGGAAGGTGCTAGTTACCAGACAAATTTTAAAACATGGCTCATCATGAAAGATTAACCGGTTCCTCAGATGCCATGTGTTCCAACATGAGGTACCATCTTCAGAATCTTCTTATCCTTCTTGTAGCTTCTTCATGCTAAAAAGATCTGAAAACATGCCTATATCCCTTTTGCATTTGGGAAGACCAATTCCAATTAGTTTGCTTCCCATTAGCCTCCAGAATTGACGCACGAGAGGGCACTCAAAGAGCGAAATGCTGTAAATCCTCTTGCCTATCTTGACATGGCACACAAGTGATACCCATCCCCTCAGCCCATCTATTGCATCAAACTTTTGTCATTACTTTACCCACATACATTCCAACATGAAAAAAGTATTTTCAGAGGTGAATTTATGGTCCAAATCCAAGGGAGAAAAGGTAACTTTGGTCTCAACTCTTCCTTCGTCAATAATATGTTTGCCAGAAGATTGTAGCCCTCCTTCACCTTGTACCTGGTTGAGGAAAAACAGGTGGTTTTGATGAAAGTTCATCTTGGACCTGTCAATTATGTTATGGTCGGAGTCATACCCATGGCAACCTGGTTGAATGGTCGATTGTAACCCTCCTTCACCGTGTACCTGGTTGAGGAAAAACAGGCGGTTTTAATGAAAGTACATCTTGGACATGTCAATTATTTTATGGTCGGAGTGCTACCCATGGCAACCTGGTTGAATTGGGGGAAGCCGTAGGTATTATTGCATGTCAATCAATTGAAGAACTGGGGACTCAACTAACATTAAGAATTTTTCATACTGGTGGAATATTCATTGGTGGTACTACTGAACACGTACGAGCCCCTTTGAATGAAAAATAAAATTCAATGAGGTTATGATTCATTTGACATGTACACATCATGGGCATCTTGCTTTTCTATGTTCTATAGACCTGCATGTAATTATTGAAAGTCAGGATATTCTACACGAGGTAAATACCGGTGGAATATTCATTGGTGGTACTACTGAACATGTACGAGTCCCTTTGAATGAAAAATAAAATTCAATGAGGTTATGATTCATTTGACATGTACACATCATGGGCATCTTGCTTTTCTATGTTCTATAGACCTGCATGTAATTATTGAAAGTCAGGATACTCTACACGAGGTAAATACCGGTGGAATATTCATTGGTGGTACTACTGAACACCTACGAGCCCCTTTGAATGAAAAATAAAATTCAATGAGGTTATGATTCATTTGACATGTACACATCATGGGCATCTTGCTTTTCTATGTTCTATAGACCTGCATGTAATTATTGAAAGTCAGGATATTCTACACGAGGTAAATA
>JAMKQA010056597.1:0-16394 GCA_024699735.1 Posidonia australis | reverse complement strand
AACTTGAGGAGTGGACTAAGCCGGGGTTGGCTGAACCACTATAAATCTTGTGTCTTTGCGATTGAATGCTTTTGTGCTAAAATTCTTGAATTGCATCATAAATTCCAAAGACTTAATTAAAACCGGAAAATCTCTATTCACCCCCATCTAGAGAAGCCTTAGTATCCTACACCTTTGTACTGGACCATGACACCATGTTTTACTTTTTGCTACATCAGGTGACCAGATTGCCTCCCACATCAGTGCGGAAATCAGATGTGCAATTTTCTGTCCCTTCTATCACTTGCATATCTTAAGTCTGAATATGCCACAATTCTAGTGTGACCATTCTTCCTGTAAACTAGACCTTTTCCTGGAGTCCCTTTCACATAAGATAGAACACGAAGAACTCCTGTTCAAGGTACTCTCTTAGACTCATACATGAACTAGCTCAGAAGGCTGACTGCTTATGAAATATAAGGATGGATCACAATCAGATAGATGAACTTCCCAATTAATCTTCTGTACTAACCAGGATCCCCTAACAACTCCGAACTACTATCCCAAAAGGCTGGTTTCTGCTCAATAGGAGTGCTCTCTGGTTTGCATCCCAAAAGACCTGTTTCCTGTAAAAGATCCAACATGTATTTCTTCTATGATAATGCCATCTTACCATGTCTATAGGCAAACTCAATCCCAAGAAAGTAGCGAGGCTTCTCCATGTCTTTTGTCACAAAATGACTATGAAGATGGCTTATTATCTCTACAATGTCCTATACATCACTACCTGTAACCAGTATGTCATCCACATACACTGCTTGTACACCTGTAGAATACTGAATGATACACTACACACCTTTGAAATACCACTTGACTAAACTTCTCAAACCATGCTCTAGGACTTTGATTCAGACCATAGATTGTCCTTTTGAGTCTACACACACGATCCTCCCACTGAACAACGTACCCTAGAGGCTGCTCCATCAAAACAGTCTTAATCAAATTTCCATATAAGAAGGCATTTTTGACATTCAATTGACAGTTTCCATGAATGATTAAGAGCAAAAGATAGAACTCTGATGGAGTTAAGACGAACAATCGGAGAGAAAGTCTCCTCAGAATTAATCCCATAGGTCTTAGTGAAACCTCTAACCATCAGCCTAACTTTGTATCTGTCAATGATGTCATCTGTTGTGTACTTGATAGTATAGACCCATTTGTAGGTAACCACTGTAGTCCTAACAGTGCGAGCCACTAACTCCCACGTACCACGACTAGTGAGTGCCACTATCTCCTCATCCATTGCAGCCTTCCAATGAAAAAGGAAAAGTGCCTCTTGATAAGTTCTGGGGATAGACCGAGAAACAAAAGACAAAACAAACAACGAAAACGACGATGAAAAGTATCATAAGAGATAAAGTGAGAAATAAGATAGTACAGGATCAAGTACCTTTCCAAAGGACAATGGGCAAGTCTGAGGAACTGATGGACGGATTTACATCTGCAGAAGAGGATGATCCAGTGGTGGGAAGTACTGGAGTACGCTGCCGTCACTGATACACCTGCAAGGGGCGAGTAACCGTTAATGGCAAAGGTGGTTCTTCTTGAATGTTTGTATCTTGCAACTCAACAACGGAAGGAATGGAAACAGACACACTGGATGGTGGTAAGACACTGTGGTACGACTCTGACTTGAAAAATGTGACATCAGCAGATACATAATATTGCCTAGTTGGGAGACAAAAGCATTGATACCCCTTTTGAATCCTCGAATATCCAACAAAGACACTTGATAGAACATGGGGATAATTTGTCTAGACCAGCGGAGAGGTCTTCGACAAATGACATACATCCAAAAACTCTGGGTGTCAAGCTAAATAAAGTGGACTCAGGTTTTAGGCGACAAAGTGGGACCTCAACCCCCAGAGGTGTAGAGGGCATCCTGCTTATAAGGTAAGTAGTCGTAAGCACTGCATCAGACTACAATTGTTTGGGAACATGAATGTGGATGATAAAGGTACATGTGACATCTAAGATGTGTCTATGTTTGTGTTCTGTCAAATCATTTTACTGAGGTGTAAAAACAAGACGTCTGAAGTATAATACCCAATGAAACACACAAAGAAGTAATTATGGAATGAAAAAACTCAAGTGCATTGTCAGTACATAAAAATTTTAGAGTGACATCAAAATGATTCTTTATTTCATTCAAAAAATTCTGGAATATATCATAAACATGACTACAATCTTTAAGCAAGTATACTCATGATGCTATGAAAAAATCATTCACAAAGACTATATAATACTTATGACTTGACACAGACTGGGCTCTAGACGGAATCCATACATCACAATGAACTAACTTAAATGCAATAGTACTAGACACAAGACGCAATTTTCTAAACGAAGCACGATGATACTTCCCTAACTGACAAGACTCACAATTAAACTATGAAACTGACCGCCAAGTTAATGTCTGCTGAAGTTTCTGATAAGATGGATGTCCCAGATGGTAATGCCACAAGGAAAAGAACTCATAAGCAGATACCATAGAGGCTAATCCTTAGGGTATATCATCACGAATTAGCAGGTATACTCCATTTCCTCACTCATGATCCAAACTAATCCTCCTCCGCGTTTGCAAATCCTGAAAGATACAATGAAAAGGAAAGAATGTCACACAACAATGTAATTATTTTATGACGACGCTAAAAGACAATAAATTGACAAAAAAATCAGACACAAAGGACTTTCTCAAGTGACAATTGTAAAAAGACGTGTACCACCCCTTCACCTAAGACAAAACAGGTTCAACCATCAGCAATTGCGATAGTTAAAAAATCAGATAATTGAAATAACTAGGTAAACAAACTGCGTATACCTGACATGTGTAAGGAGACACCGGAATCAATGATCTAGGAGAGATCTTTAGGTGCAAAGAGGACACTAGTACCTTAAGAGCTGACATCTGTAGCTGTGGCAGTAGAGTCTACGACCCTTAGCTGCTGGAGCCTCTCGTAGTCAGCCTGTGACACTGTGAAGGTCTGCTCCTCAGTAGTAGCTGCAGCAGTGGATGACTCTATAGTAACATGTACTATCTGTAGTCGACCAATAATATCCCAACATTTTTTGATCCTGTGACCCAATCGGGCGCAATGTGCGCATCGTCGACATCCACCTGTCTCCCCTCGACCACAACCTCCACTTCGAGAACCATCACAACTACGACCTCGTGCGACTGCCATGGTTGACAGCTCTGGCACTGTAGAAGTCGAGGTTGTAGAAACTTGAAGGACCTTTGTAAAGGTCGTCTGTAGATCTAAAACACTATCAGTTCCTAGAACCTGACCCTGATCTAAGAACTAAAGTCAAGATTCAGGCAAGAAAGATAAGCGACCACAGCTAACTCCTCTTTATACTGACGTAGTCTTGTGATGTCCACCGTCAATGACTGATACACATCTAACTCGTCTAGTGATGCACGGAGTGCAGTGAAGTGCTACTGAACTGACTGATTTCCTTGACGAAAAGTGAATATCTACTCATATATCTCACAGACTCAAGATATGTTCTTCTCATAGCCATAAGACAAAATGTGTCACATATCTTCTTCACAAGTCGTAACAAGATAACACCACGCGTAACTGAAGACTCCAAGCTATTAACCATCTAGGTGATAACCGCTGCATCATCAGTTAACCAATCCTCATACGAATCTGATTTTACATCTGAAGGATGGTGAGTGAAGTGCTTCAACTTTCTGTGAGCCAAAACGAATGTTTCGAAGCTTTGAGACTATAGAATATAGTTAGGTTTAGAGAGCTTCTTAGAGGTGCCACTCGTATTCTTGACAAAGGAATCCTTTGAGGCCATCTTGATTGAATTTTTCACAAAAAATAGCCAAAAACACGATCTAAAATTGAAAAACAGTGAATTGGACTGCTCACTAAGACTAGTGGATGTGATGTATCCATCAATAACGAGGACCAGAGGCTTGGATAGGCTTAGAACATATCCAAAAACACCCAGACACCACAAAGGAAGGGCTAGACTGTCCTCTCAAATAGAAAGGAGGGACACTTGGGCATCACTGACGATTAGAAATGCGCCAATGACCCTTGAGAGGCTTGGACTGTGGTCATCGGTGGTGCTGGACGGCCTGGGAGGGTGCACCAGAGGCTGGGGAGCGCTGAGGAAGGGATGTCGGCGATTGAGGAGGGCCGAGAGGTGATGAACAGCGACAGAAGCGTTGGGTTTTTTACAGTTATTTTTCAATGCTCTGGTACCATGTAAAGAGAATTGGAGAGAAAAGAAAATTAATTCCATTAAGCATGTGAGATTACACATAGGAAGATTAGATAACCCACAGTAAATGGATATCCAATAACTCGTTTAGACTTAAAAGTGCAATAACACATACTACAATTAACTCTAACACATGTAATTAGTAGAACCTATATATGTGTAACACATTCTCATTAGTGAATGTAATCTTATTATTTTTCTACCTTAATTTTACATGGTACCAAAATAAGGTTGAAAAACCCTAATTGCCACCCTCCCACTCGTCGTAGCTAGAATACTGTAGTACCATGCGGAGTTACTGTAACCATAGCTAGAATACTATAGTGCCATGTGGAGTTATTGTAGCAGCTCGTTGGAGTTATTGTAGCGTTGCCGAAGTTACTGTAACAACCCATTGAAGTTACTGTAGCATCGCCGAAGTTACTGCAATAGCACAACAAAGTTATTGTAACACCGTTGGAGTTACTGTAGCATCGTTGGACTTACCATACCATCCAACGACCTCTTTCTCTGCTCTCCTCTTCAGCCCTTCAACTATCAATCCTGTTCTAAGGCTATCGACGATCTTGTGCAGCCTCGTCGATGATTCCTGTGCCATGTTCTAGACTGTTACTACTGTCCGTGATGCGTTAAAGGCCCTAGGGTTGTGTGTGTCCTACGCCTTTATTTTCACTGTGTGTGCCTAGACATGTGTTGTCCAGTGTTTTACAGCT
The DNA here is from genome assembly GCA_024699735.1 of Posidonia australis. Taxonomy (NCBI): domain Eukaryota; kingdom Viridiplantae; phylum Streptophyta; class Magnoliopsida; order Alismatales; family Posidoniaceae; genus Posidonia; species Posidonia australis. The sequence continues at coordinate 11,397 of JAMKQA010056597.1, read as the reverse complement.
CTGTTGTTGCCATTTTCTGTACCGATCAGACCAATTTGTCGATAATTTGCACTGTTTGTTGAAGATATAGCATCCTCCTCAACATCCCATGAGTTATTTGTAAAAAATGTCAACAATACAACTGTGACATTGAATGATAAAGACTGTCTCTTTTGGTCTCAAGCTTTTGAGACTTTTATTAGCACTTGCCGCAAGATCCAACACCTTATACATGAACCCGTACATGTCAAAGATGTCGTGTATGAAAATTAGTTTGCTGATGAGTGTGCATCATTACCGTGTATGACTATGCATCATTACCTAGCTCGTGAACAACATGGAGAAAAATGTTTCTCAAAGTGTCATGATACTCAAACTGACCAAGAAGATGTGAGGCACATTAAAGAATACATATGCACATGAGACGAATATTTCTAGGATCGGTGAAATATATGAGTAGTTCACACTTTAACAAGAAAGTCACCAAGTTCAAGACATGTATGCCTCACTTCGTACTCTTTTGAATGAGTTGAAAGTTTATCAACCTTTTATGCTTAACATTGCCAAGATGAGAGAGTACCGTAACAAACTTACTGTTGCAATCTTCCTAGTTCCTAAACTGCACTTAATCTTGAGATTTCTACTCAAATTCGTGGTTAGATTCTTGAAACTTACAATGTTCCCTTGCTTCAACATTCTCATATGTTTTGCAAAACTCTACTGCTACACTTGCTCTAACTTCAATTCAGTCTACCATGACTAGTACTACTTGTAGACGTAAACGCAATCGTGGTCGTTCTACAAAGGGAGGACATGAGAGTTGTCGATGTGACCATTGTAAATGGAACGATCACACATCAAATAAGTATTCAAATAAATTTGGCTAACCACAGTAGGCTCTGCATGTTTCCATTAAGTCATCTTTTGTTGATCAAACTCAAACACAACACTCTCCTCCTACTGTGATCGTATCTACGGTTGATAATGAGAAGTTCTTACAAATGCAAGTCACCCAATCCTCTAGTACTCCAATACACACCTTGATGTAAAAATACCATAATAACTTCTAAAGACATTTCCTAGGTTATAGACTCTGGTGCATCTTCTCATATGACATGTAATCGTGACCTTTTTACTCATCTTTCTCAGATGTCCAATATTAAGTCAGTTGCTATTGCTGATGGTTGTCAATGTCGAGAAGGAATTCTCAACTCACTCTTGAAAAAATTCTTTATGTCCTTGATTTCGCAATCAATTTGTTATCCATTAGTGCTATTATCAAAACACTTTACTGTTATATGACCTTATTCTAGGAAGAGGATTAGTTTTAGTTGTGAGTATGAACATAGTGTTTACCTAATGATTCATGATGAGATACCTCAACAACTAGTATGTCTAACTTCTACATCAGGGTTTTCTCTTTTGTGGTATTCCTGTCTTTGTCACCTATCTCATCACAAACTTCGGCATTACCATGGATTTTCGTTGAATCCTTTGATTATGAATCATATCAATTATATAAGTACTATCGTGCTATCTTTAGACGTCTATCTCTTACTAGAAGTATTTACTAGAAGTATATGATATAGTTCGTTATGATATTTGAGATCCTGCTCGCATTCCATATGTATTTGAACATAGGTATTACATTACTTTCGTCGATAATTATTCTCATGTTTCTTTGGTCTATTTACTCAAGGATAAAGTCCATGTAGTTGATGTCAGTAAAAAATTTTGCTGGAATAATAAATCAATTCTCCATTACTTCAAATATTTTTTGTAATGTTCTTGAGTTTATTCAACAAGATGTTCAAAATTATTGTGCTTCTCAGAGTGTTTTACATCAAACTTTTTGTCTTCGTATATCTCAACAAAATGATGTAGCTGAACGAAAACACAAACATCTTTTGGATGTTACTCACACCATTATGTTATAGATAAAGGTTCTAAAATATCTGTAGTTTGATGTTGTGGTTACTACTTCCTACCTTATAAATAGAATGCCTTCTACTCCATTTAGTGGAGAAGTTCTCCTTAACAGGCTCTGTCTTGATATGCAATTATTTCATTTATCCCCTAAAGTATTTGATTATGTTACTTTCATTCAAGACTTGTCTTTTAGTCTTGACAAGTTATCTCCTCAGTCCCTTAAGGGTATCTTTGTAAGATACTCTAGAATTCAAAAGGGATATAGATGTTATCATCTTCCTACTCGACGATACTTTGTTTCAACGAATATTACCTTTTTTGAGTCTCAATCCTACTTTATTACCATCGAGCAGTCTACCAAGGGTATCCCTCTTCCTCCACCTGTGGTAAAATGTACCACATTTGATGACACACAAATGAATATATAACACATCTTGCGTCGCCCATTGTAGGTATATCATCATCATCATAAGCCACATCGACCACCTCCTGCTAAACCACCTTCTACGTCTATGGATCTGCCATTTCTAATCTTAATATTTTCATTGCTCTTTGTAAAGGTAAATGCTCTACCACTTATCACCCTATATCTCACTTTGTTTCCTATGATCGCCTTCTTCACTCTTTTCATAGCTTTGTCTTGTCTATTTCTTCCAAGTCTACTTCCAGGAACTACAAGGAAGCTTTTCCAATTTGACATTGGAAGAAGGCTATGAATAAAGAAACGCAAGCGTTGTTGACACGTGCTACATGGGCTCTTACCTTGATAGAATCAATATAGTCAACTACAGATGGGTCTATACAATCAAGTATAAACCAGATGAGTCAGTAGACAAGTACAAGACTAGTCTGATTGCCTGTGATTTCACACAGACGTTTGGGGTTGATTACGCTAACTTTTTCTCCTATGACCCGACTAAACTCCATCGTTGTCTTGTCCTCAGTCAGTCATGGATATTGTACCAATTAGATGTACAAAAAATACTTTTCTTTATTATGATTTCACAAAACAAGTGTATATGAAACAACCTCCAGAATATACTGCTCAGGAGAAAGATAATGTTTGCCAAATAAGAAAGACTATCTATAATCTCAAGCAAAACCTACAGGCCTGTTGTTATAGACCATGGTTTTTAGAAATGTGTAGTTGATCATTAAGGATTTATCAAGCAATAATCCAATGGTTGTGTCTTCTTAGTAGTATATGGTGATGATATACAATAATACCATAAGAATTAGTGAGACAGGAATATCTAAGAAAACACTTTGTCACAAAAAATATGAACAAACCCATACTGGGAATTAAGTTTACTTATAGTTAAAGCAAGATGACATTATCTTAACGGAAGTATGCTATTGACCTTCTTCAAGAAACCGATCTCCTTGGGTGAAAGTCAAAAAATACTCCTATAGATCAAAAACCAGACTTCTAGGATGACACATTAGAGAAATTTGAGAATGTAAGTCGATATCATCTGATTGAGAAGTTGATCTACTTAATTGTTACACTCAGATATTTCCTGAGTCGGTGAACTTCTCAATCTGTTTATGCATGAGCCTAGCATGGTCCATTGACAAGGTGCTTTACGCGTACTAGCATATATTCAAGGAGCACCTGGAAAGGAGCTTATCTACAAAAAGAATGGATATTTTCATGTTGAAGCCTATTAAAACTCTAACTATGCAAGTGACAAAGGAGATAGGAAGAAAACATATAGATACTATACATATGTTGGAAGTAATCTAATTACTTAATGGAGTAATGAATAGAATATGATGTCCAAATCCAATACAGAGGTAAAGTATCGATCTATGGCTCAAACAATAGGTATGATGATGTAACTTAGATCTTTGTTAATTGAACTTAGTTTCACTGTAGAGGTTCCGATGTCTATACATTATGATAACCAAGTGACAATCTTTATTACCAACAATCCAACCTCCCATAAGCGTACAAAATATATTGAGATCGACTATCACTTTGTTCGTAATATGGTGATAAGAGGGATCATTACTACTCCACACAATTTGTGGATATATTCACAAAAGAACTTAGTATTTTTGAATCTCTTTGTAACAAAGTGAGCATGGCTGATATACATGTTCCAACTTGAGGAAGAGTGTGAAAGACATTGTTATTAGGATCTTATTAGTTATGTGAGTAAATGAATATCCATGTAATTAGTAGAATCTATTTACGTGTAACACATTCTCATTAGTGAATGTAATCTAATTATTTTTCTACCCTAATTTCACAACTAGTAATGCTTCCAATGTTGCTAAGATGATTTCCCTACATGAACAGTGTCTCTAGCACCACTAAAGTACTTTCAGCAGTAGTACTTTTCAGCAACAGAGTTTCCGGAGGTGAACACTATTTTTTGGTGATGAATACTGATTTCTGCATCGTGAATGGTAATGGCTGTGAACATGTTTTTTTCCTAATGATGATAGAGATCCTTTTCTCATCAAGCCAATTGTTTGTAGCCATTGGATGTATGCTTGCTGTCTTCTACAATTATTGCTACTTTCGCTACAATGATTCTTACTGTCTATCTACCCACAACTGCCACTACTTCTGTTGCAGTCGTTGTTACTGCCTCTTCTGAGAGTATGGTGCACCTACTGCCTCTACCACCTTGCTCATGTGTTGAGCACTTCTTCCCAAGGTTCATGTGCATAAGTGATGAGCATTATTGTTTGTGGCTCGCGTGTTGAGCTAGTGTCCGTTTGTGTGCAACTTCTATTGCAGCCGTTGCTACTACCTCACATGTGCCGCTTCTGAGAGTATGGTACACCAACCACCTCCACTACATTGCTCACGTCTTGAGTACTTCTTGCTGAGGTTTGTGTGCTCACGTGATGAGCATTATTATTTGTCACTTGTATAGTTAGAATGTGTTCATGTGGTCAGATGTCTTGCGCCACTACCGCAAATGTGCATGTGCTCTGAGCCTTCGACCTAAATGGGAGTCATCAAATATTTTCTTTAGCATTTAGAAAACTTGTTAGACTTCTATCTAATGTGACAAGCTGAAGTTTATTGATACTAACTCGAGGGGGAGTGTTGGAAAAAATTATGTTAGCTTATGTCAAGTTTATTATAACTACCCTGTTTGTATTTGCAAAATTACATATTCTTCAAGTTTCTTGAAGTTGTTTTATACAAGAAAAAGAGAGAAAAAGAAGATATTATTAATGAGAAGCAATGCTTTTTAATTAGACACAAGAAACTAGGAACAAGTAATTTACTAGCAAAACCAGAAAGGTAGTTACGATAAACCTGACTGACACAATCTAATCCAACAAATAATAATATACATGTCCAGATGCCCTACTAAAATAGGTTTTGAAACTTTCTTTTGCCTTGCCAAGAAGTAACAAATAAGTATTAAGCCACATAACGTATAAGAGGACTTCTAGGTCCCTCTTTAGGTCCAGAATGACTACCAAAACAAACTTGGAGCTCACACTATTTGTTTTGGCCTACCAAATTCAAACACCCAATCAAATCTTTCCTCCTTTTTTTGGTAGAAAAATGAGGAAGTACTTGCCAGAGAAATCTTAATAAACAAAAGATTTGAGGACAGACGAAGTCCACTCACCAATAATGAACTATGCGGCGGAGGCTCTAGACTTTTAGGTTCCTCTTTAGGTCCAGAATGACTACCAAAACAAACTTGGAGCTAACACTATTTGTTTTGGCCTACCAAAATCAAACACCCAATCAAATCCTTCTTCCACTTTTTGGTAGAAAAATGAGGAAGTACTTGCTGGAGAAATCTTAATAAACAATAGATTTGAGGACAGACGAAGCCCACTCACCATTAATGAACCATGTGGCGGAGGCTCTAGGTGCAGTGTAACGAACGTTTGGACCGAAAGCAACTCCAGAGTTGCAGTCAAATGCATACTTGTATGGAGCTCATGTTCAATCTCTTTTAGAAAAGCAGCGCACTCCCTTATATGAAGGAATCTAAACAAGAGGGTGTCCTGGGCCCACAGACACTTTTTGAGGAGCCTTACTCTAATGAGCAAGTTGCATATCGTAATACTCTTAAAATGGCATATTATGAGTGGAGTGGAAAATTTGCAACAATCAATTTGAATACTTAAACTCTGCATAAGTTTTGGTTGAAGAAAATACACATGGACTAATACTGATTTGATACATCATATTGAATATAATAACTTGTAGCCACCAAAATAAATATATAACAGAGGTTGAAATGGAGTTATATGAGTTGCTTACCTTACCAATGATGAATGTAGGTCGGCACATGAAATCATTCAAACAGCAAAGACTTAATTTTGAAGCCTTAGTCTATTGAAGAACATTAAGAAATGATATTCAGGAGCCCAATAAACAAATCCAATAACAGGACCCTCTCTGATGTACTGCAAAACATTTTCAAAATGAGTGCAATAAATCAAAAACAGAAGGGATAAAAATAAGACAGAAAACGTGCAATACAAATAATGTTATAATCGTTTCTTATAATAAAGTGGCAGCTTCCAGAATTCCAGTAAAGTATGAAACATAAAAAGGAAAAAAAATACCTTTCCATCCAAAATGACTAGTTCACCATCAACCCATCGTGGATTCTGGAATCCAGGCTCAGGAAGCCTGCCTTGTCCCTTGTATCGTGCCACCTGACAAGAAGAACTCGTATAATTGCTGATCCTTTTAAAGGTAAAACAGAACCCAGGAGTTTCAAAAGGTAAAGAAAGTGGTTAAAACGCCATGAAAAATATAATACCACTCCAAACTCTTCAGGGATTATCCCCTTGTGAGGCAATTGATTTTGCTTGCCAACTTTTGCACGAAATGCAACCTGCAGTAATTCAATCCAGCTGATATATGTAAGTGTGTAGAATAAAGTTATTTCTAGCAAAAGGAGAGAGAAAAGAATATGAAACAATGATTTCAGGCAAAATATAATACAGAAACAAAGCTGAAACAATGAAACCACGACTTTCAAAAGAAAACATTCCATTATATTACTCAGGTAACACCACAAAATATGCAATAATGTACAAAAAGACTGACTTTATTCAATTGAACTCTCGATATTAGTAACAGGCCTGAGAAAGAATACTTCAATAATAATTTAGGTATATGTCCCAATGTAAATCACACAGAATTCTCAAAAACGATAGGACACAAACACTGGGAGAAATCATACATGATAAATATGTAACATATAATATTGGACGATAAATGATTTTTCTCTATTACCTAATAATAATTTGCCAAAGATTGATTACTCCTAGAAAAATTGAATTTCCTCTTAAGCTTCAGGTGTTGGCTTTATGGAATGGTAACCTTGTCACTGGACTTGAGAATGTGGACTGAAAGAAAAGAGTGTTTATTCTTTTAATCTCAAACAGTGAAAGAATCAGTATCTTCTTGGTTCAATTGTAAGCCAAACAATCTCAAAAGGCAATACTGACTATAAGAGGAAAATCAACAAACAAGTATTTTTCAACAGTCAACACAATGCAATATAGCATGCAGTGGAAAATACAATAGCCTCAAACTAGTACAATGTGAATGCACCATGGGACTTCAGACGATTTTATATGGATATCTTAACAATGAATACTTATAGGTACCTGACCAGCTGGCACAGAAGGATCACCCGTTAATTTAAGTGCCTCAACGTACTCATAAAATTCTAAATCCACAGCCTCCTTGTTCTTGCCATCTTCTTGCCACTGACCAATCTTGCGTCTCAAATAAAGGACTTCGGAACTAAACATCCCCCGTGCACTTATATACAGGCCTATCATGTAAAAAATCCGACATCAAAAATCATACAAAGAGAACATTTTAAACCAGAAAAAAGGGCAAAAGACCAAATCACCACTGAGAGGATCTGACGTAGTTGGTATATCAATGCGGTTAAAATGCATTTTTCCATGTAGAGATGGGTGGTTTCCGTCCTGATTAACAGTGAGATTTATCAATTCTCCGACATCTTTAAGCACCTGCATGGACAGAATGATAAAGAATCAACAAAAATAAGAAAACACAAGTTTCCTTCCCTCATTGTTTTAATTGCTACCACTAGTCTCAACCAAATGAGATTACAGCATCAGCAAAATCTGTCAAGGGTTCTTACAAAAATAGTTACATATGCATCAGACGTCAAAAAGAGAATGACAGAAAATTTGAAAAGGTTGGATAACTTTAAGAAAAATCTGCCTATATTTATAATCATGAAACCAATCCTTTTATCTACTTGGATTGATTTCTGTCAGCTTGAGAAAAGAGGTAGTAAAATCCAAGCAGGACAAAGATAGGTACCAGGATGATGATTATAAATCGTGTATTTACACCATTAAGGGTTAAATAATAAAGGATTTCCAAAACATAATCATGCAAAATGGAGAAGGATCCCAATAAAACCCACCTTTAAAGGGATTCTTTTCCTGCTATAAATAACCTTTGCCAGATCAGACATGACGAGATCTGCACTGCGTGTAGTTGGAGGTTGAGTAACTTTGTCTGGAGAATCATATCCTTTTTCACCTAATTCTTTTTGTGAACCCTGGGTCACAAGAGAAAATGAAAATGAAAACCGACCCTGTGTCTCCAGCCTAGCTGGCATACGAACCAAGTCTTTAGGAGGTATATCAACAGACATATTTTGTGTAAGTCCACTAACAACAAATTTCACTGACAAATCACTTTGATCTTCAGTAGTTTCAATTGTTGCATCTCCATTATCCACCACCATCTCTTCAGAGTCACTTTCTGTTTTGATACCATCATCAGCTTCTATACTTTCTAACTCAACATCTTTGTCGTCATCTTCTTCCTCCATTATTTGCTCAATAACTTTGGATATCAAATCCCTATCCACTTTCCCAGGAGAAACTACTTTTAACACTTTAACTTTGACACCTGGAATCATGTCTTGAAGTACAGTCTGAATTCCATCTAGTCCATTGGCAATGTCTGAATCATTATCACTCTCCTCAGTATCTACCACTTCTTCATCAGATAAATCCTTTTTTTCTATAGTTGAATCACTTAAGGGACCTGAGTTGTCAATATCCACTGAATCAGGGAGCTTCTTTGAAGAGCTTCCCAAATTGCCACGATTCCTTTTCAAGTAAACAGCCTGAAAGCATGAAATAATGTACATTTAGCCTAAAAAATACATATATGTAGGCAAGCTGAGGACGTCATGTTAGAGGCAATTGGTCAGTTCTGGTTTCATCTCTGACTTGTTTCAGAACATTTTGTTTTTTGTTTTTTTAAAGGAGCAGGGCGAGATTTGTTTCAGAACTTTCAATCCAATCAACTGATTTAAGCTTGAGCTAAGCATTAATTACTCAGAGCAAGACCCACAATATCAATAAACACACAAGCAGGCACCCACATACATGAAAACATTATATCATGTATGTTAAGAACATTCTTATATCAGATATTCATCACATCTGAAGATATCATTTAAATAATATCATAATATGAGTACCCTTTTTTAGCAGTTATGTGATCACAGGTTGTCGATGTAAACAGTGATTATAGGCTGGTATTATGCACATGTTAAAATTAATTCCCTGTGATTTTTTAAAGTAATGCATTAGTTTGTGAGTTTGGTTTTCCACTAAATGTGGCGAGTGGAAAGAAAATTTAGTGTAATGAGTGAATACATGTCCACTACCTCGAGAAATATCAAGCAAGCCCTTTCATCTCAAACAACACTTGATGACATTGCCTAGTTGTCGCAGTTATTTTTGAATTGCTGGCTTGTGAACCAAGCAGTCAGTTGTGAAGATGGCAAGTCTTTGGAAAGCATCACAAGAACTTGAATAACGAGCGGTGTAAAATGCGCACTCTTCATAAAAAATGGCACAACACAAAAAGGCAATTTTCATCATAACCAAGTGAACTTTTATTATATTTTTCTGTTACAGTCAGACCCATAAACCGTCATAGCATTACCACAGTCTCTTTGCATAAAAAAATTATAAATGACATGGTAGTGTTTAGATCACCTTCTGAACCATATTGACCTAATCCCACTACTCATGAACTACTAACAAAACCAAGGAAACGGACAAATCTTGTTGATATAGCTTCAAGAAGCAACATATAACAAAAATTACTATGGAATATTCTGGACTAAAAATCAAGGAACAGAGTGTCAAGTTGCAATATCACTATTGACAACAATGAGAAGCATTTGCCTCAAAAAAAACTTGTAGAAGTGCAAATCTTCACATGATGGAGACATGTGGCTGGACCACAGTGCGGTCCACCCGCATTTGATATTTTGTGGGAAAAATAATAAGAAAGAAGCCAATCAGTTTCTCTATTGCATTATCCATGATATATATGTTATCAATAGATTAAACGAATCAACCCTTCTTTTTGATGAATTGGACTTCTTTAATTAGTGTGTCAATATCAAACTTCACTTGAAAGAGAGCAGAAGTGATTGGTTATTCAAACTCTTCAATTCATAAACTATCAGTAATCCTCCAAACCAGATCTTCAGCATGTTAATCATCAAGAGCTGACAGGATGATGAGAAATTAAGCAAACACCATATGTCTCAACACTATGAGAACAATGTTTTCTAGCAGTCTGTGAGAACAAAATAGTGTTAAAAAATTGAAACCACCGCGACGATGTAATCTCTAAGGAAGCTTCATTTAGTCAGTAATTAAGATTGATTAAAGTAAACCAAAGAAGTTACACTGAAACACAACATTTTGGAACAAACCTGATGTCTGTACTTTCCATCATCCCTGACAGTAAAGTAAATCTCAAAAAGAGGAAATCCAGGCCTACCAGAAGCCAGCTGCCTGAAAAGAAAGCATACCCTTGGTGATCATTGTCGCATTACATGACTAAATTACTGAATCCCATTCTTAGATTCATCTGTTTGATTAATTTCCTCTGGTATGATATCAAGGTGAAGTGGAGAAAGTGAATGAGAAAATGATTAAGGCATTCTTAGATGCAAACATAAATGCAAAAGATCACATAAATGCTACTAATCCATTTCTACTGAGTTTAACTGTAACAATGGCTACCAGATTCCACCTCCATTGCTTAAAGATCGAAAATGCAATTCAATTACAATGACTCCACAGCAGACCACCAAGCTCTACAAGTACAAGAGGCATAACAGCTCTACCGAGGCAAAGCGGAAGCACCTTCCCTCCTTGTCTCACTTTGGAAAGATTTCTTTAGTTGTTTCTCCTTATGACCCGGTCGAGAGGGTACAAAATATCGATGCAAAAGATTGAGTAAGATCAGGGAGGTTGTTATAGTGATGGCCTGGCCTAAAATGCGATCGAATTCTTGGTGAGAATCATCAACTTCATAATGTTTTAATAATGGCTCATGATTTTTAATGATCATTTTTATGGTGATGCCGCAATGATATGTGGATCTGGCAATTGATCTGTCTGATTGACATCACATTTCCATGATTAAATAATACATCATTCTGGTTGTTGCCA
>JAMKQA010056596.1:0-26247 GCA_024699735.1 Posidonia australis | reverse complement strand
AAGCTGGTGCCGTGCACCGCCGGAGCTTGAGGACACGCGAGGCTCGTCGAAGCCAGGTACGCGTTCCCTTTCCGTTTCCCTCCGTCTGTTGAGGTATGTTAGGGTTAATGGATAAATCAATGGGTAATGCTGTTAAAATCATGCATAAAAAAGGAAAATATGTTAGATTGTGAGAATGATGTATTTACGTTGATATCATGTTGATCCATGTATATTTTGTAGGATTTTTGTGGAAATTATTGGTGCATGCTACAGTGACGTCGAATGGGCCTTATGGCTTTGTGATTTTCTTTAAAACAACATGCTTAATGGTTTTATGATCGATATGAGGGGTTTTGAAGTAGACTTGGAGGTCTACATCTCATGTTTTACTTGTAATTTTTGTGGTGTTTTAGAGGGGTTCGCTCCTTACTCCCACTTTAGGGAGAAGTGACAACGGAGGTCGGAGAGGTTTTCTGCAATCGCAGAAAACGGTATGCCGAAATGCTCCCAGGTGGTTCCTTAGACCACTGATTCGGAAGACCGGGAAATTCGGTTGATCGAATCAGGGGGTTTCGGACGACCAGATGATTTCGGTCGACCGTTCTGGCACGGGACTGATAAAACTGACAGGGATTTGGTATACCGAAATATTTTGGTCAACCGAATCAAGGATTTTCGGTCGACTGAGACCCTATTCGGTATGTCGAATCAGGACCCAGGGTAATTTTGAAAATGCTTAGAAAAGTGTGGATAAATACATAATAAATGTATGAGATGCATGGAAATGACTTTGTGGAATATTGCATGTGAGTATGTTGATATTTAATGATGTTTTCCATGAGATATTGAAACATGGCTTATGTGTATAAAGTATAAATGTGGACCCATGTGAGGAGTGAAAGCATGGTATAATGACTATGATTGAATGTGTGGGCTAGAAACCACAGATGATAATATGATGCATAATGCGTGTGATTTGCAAAGAGTTTATGAATGAAACACTGGTTTTGACAAATGTTTTGAAAAGAGAAACTGCATTTGGTTTTATAGAGATTAATGGAAATTGTAGGAATCACAATGAAACTAGGACTTGCCGACGAGGTAGTGAGACCTCTAAAGATGACAGGGACGTGTCCTTGGTTGTGGTTGCTGAGTTTGCGATCCGAGGTAGGAGCCTCGAGACTGTGGTGGTACTGTAGGACCCGGGGTACAAGAGACCCAGACTACCCTCAGTACCGGTGTTGGACGGGTCTAGGGTTAGAGACGCACTCCGTGTTGTACCAGTGAGGGTACATTTTGAGGTTGTGGCGGGGGCGGTTGAACTCTAGCGCGGGGTGGTTCACCGCGGCACTGCAGTGTGGGTGTGGTGACATGGAATCCTCACTAGCTGCTTGTGGCCAGGTCGATTGCCTGTGGCCAGGGTGATGCGACCAGTTTTGGAATGGAAAAGTGTGGATTTGTGTATTAGACTAATTCCTAGTCCAGATTTGTGATAAATTGTACTAATGATTTTTAAATGATGTTTTGGAACAGGAAACTAGATGAAATGATTTGCTTCTCCTGTGTTGAGTATAAAGGTTTATCAATAAGCATGAGGTTTTAAAAGAAAGTTTGAAATGGCATTATTTTCAATGTCTTTTTAATCGAATGTGTGGTTTTAGTGATGGTAGTTTTCTGGCAAATGTTTTCGCGGGTTTTATCGCTGTTTTTGGGACGCGTACGGGGTGACATTCCTGTCACTTACGCGTGTTTTCTTTGTCCCCTTTTGTTTTAGATGCTCAGGAGTAAGAGCAGTCTAGTATGGTGCATCTTTTTCGAGCCACTTTTGTCACACACAGGTCTAGGTGTTTAGCTTCAATTATTTAATTCTGTTATTTAGATTCTTTTAACTACTCTTGGGTAATTCTTGTATTGTTGTGTAGTACTGGAGTGCTACAAAATGTGTCAGAAAAAAAATTTGCATGGAAAATTCTAGAACTACGTAGAAAGGACTTAGGATTTTGCATATTGAATGATATAATATAAATATTTGTTTGTATCGATATACCAAAATTTTTTGGTCTACTGAATTATCTATAGGACAATCAATTTGTAGACATTTTGGTCAACCGATTTTAATCGATTGATTAACGGTGCTCATAATTTAATCCCCCCTGTCCACTTAAAATTGGTCTATTGTTTATTACCGGACAATCGAATGTACTCTCGGACTGCGATGCTGTATTTGGACATTTCGATCTACCGAACATGGTTCGGTTGACTGAATACACTCTCAGTTGTATGTTTTACTTACAAAACAGAATACCAAATTTTTTTCAACATTCCATTTTTTTCTATCAAAAGGTTATAAAACGTTCTACCTCAAGTTTTAGAAGGACATACACCTCCTTTTCTTCCCTCATTTCTCCTTGAGCCTTAAACACACTCATCCTCCTCATCTCTCTTCTAACGAAGCTCCTTGATCCTCTTACTTTCTTCAACCTCAAAATCCTCATTTTCTCCTTCTCTTTAACCTTTGCAAGGTTGCATTCTCCTCTCCATCGCATTCTCATGGCTTTGAAGAAACTACAAGCTACGAGACCCAAATGGAAACAAGCACCAGAGTTTTCCTCCTCCAATGAGCCTTCTCAGGAATAATAATGGCATTATTTTATCGATAAGGTTGTAGTAAAAACTCGTAGAGAAAGGTTTACCAATAGAGACGTTTTTACTAAAAGAAAGGTTAATTTTCATTCTTTGGGTGACCTTATTACTCTCTTTCACATCCAATTCTTAGTTCTATTTCTCTTAGAAATCACAGATAATAAGTATTATCCTCATTTTTTCACATTTCTATACCAATCTAGGCATACTTGAATTTGTAGGAGAATCATAAGTTTTAGGTATCACTATCCCATTTGATGAAACTCTCTTAGATCAAGTCCTTAAAATTTCATCTACAGGGTTAGATCTAACTTTGACTTTTGAAAAATTAGGCTTGTCTTATAAATACATTAACAAGGCCATTAGTACCAACAAATAGTCCAATTTCAAATTCAATAAACTAAATCAATTAACAAAACAATATACATGATGAAAGGGGAAGAAAACTGTCAACAAAAAGATTCATGAAGATAGCTTGAAGAATTCAAGGAGAAATCAAGGAAAATCTAGTGAATGTTTTATAAAATTTTTAATGTAATTTTTATTTTCTCTTTATACTCCTAGGATATGTGTAATGAGTTCTTAAATACTTCAAAACCCTAGGAAAATAGGAATACCTAAGAACCTAAATAGAAAACTTTAGAAATATCACTAAAATAGGTTTAAGGTTAATTTTGACATACTGAATCTGAGCTAACTGAAAGTATTCACAATTGAGAACAAAAACAACATACTGGATATTTCCCGGTATGTCGAAATCTAGGCTGACTGGGTTTACAACAGAGAGCATCTTTGGCATACCAAATTACTTTTGCTTTATCGAAGTGGTCGACCGTTGTGGACATCAGTTGACCAAATTGATTTCGACATACCAAATCAGTAGTCGTTTGTGAACATTAAAGAGAAACTTATAGACATTAGATACAAGCTCTACTCAATATCTTTCTATAATAAGACCCTTTTCAACCTAAAAAAGATAGACAATTTAACAATTCTCAACTCTCATCTTGTTTGTGAGCTATTCCAATCTATTTTCCATTCATTGCCATAAAAAGAAAGCAAGTGAGCTAAATTCCGATCTTGTACAACCTTTTTGGAAGATCAATAATTAACTTGGAGTTGTAAAAAAGAACACTTCATTGTAAAAGCATCAAGGGTCTATCGCTTCTTGAGTTGTATAGAGCACCACCGCCGGTTTGTGTGGAGTTTGGCGAAAGGTTCACCAAAGCAGGTAAGTTAAAGATTAAGAAAACTCTTGAGGGATTCTTGTGGAGTGGATTATGTCGGAATTGGCCGAACCACCATAATATTCTTATGTCTATTTTCCATTGTCTTTCATCTCTTTTTTTGTATGTTTGTGGTTTAACTCACAACTTCATATATTTGTGTTATTTACTTAAAATTATTGGGCAAGCTCTTATCTTGCACATCAAGTATTTAAATTATATCTTTTATCTTTAAATTCTATATTCACCTCCTCTAGAGAAGTCTTTTGATCCAACACATTTTGCTTCAAATTATTACATTAGTGGCTTCTTGGTCAGATAATCTAGTTACAGGATAAGGATTGGTGGCCATATCTCAAGCCATTCAATATATGTAGCGGGAATGAGATCAAACACAAGTTAATCAAGCTGCTCAAGTAATTGCTACTTCTATTGGGATCTCCATGGATCCAATCCATGTCCTGGATAGATCCAGTCTTGCTACTACTTTTGCTTATGATCCATTGAACCCTACGTTTGGCTTTGGTGATTGAAGTTATTGTTGTTAGCTTTGTGAAATTTCTTTTTGAGGCTGTTCTGGATACTACAGTCTGTTTCATTCTGATTACTTGTGAAATTTTTGATGATTGATAGATGGACTTAGAACTTTAATAGTTTATTTATCCCTTATCTTAGGAATTCATTGTTGGAAATTATATTGAAAACTTTGTATTTTGATTTATCACTAAGTGATGGAATTCATAGTCAAATGTCTTATTAATTCTATTGACCTATCGTTTGCAAAAAAAATAAAATGTTGGGATCTAAGGTTGCGTTTGGTTGCCTCCGATTTCTGCTCCCACAGCTGCAGCTCTGTGCTCCTGTTAGCTTATGAAAACAAACACGCTAGCCATCTCCCACTACTATTGCCAAAGTGTGGAACCGACCGTAGGCGAAAGTTACTCTTCTGAAGAGCTGTGTTCGGAAGCTGCTACAGTAAGGATTCTTGGATTTTGAAAGCGGAGAATTCTTTTGCCAAACGCAGCCTAAAGCTAGTTCGACATGGTTAATAAATAGGTCCACTTTAGTTCAAATCCAACTTCACCCAGCCTCAGAATAATTCCAATTAGGTCGAACCTGCCTAACCCATCAAACGAACGGGTGGGTTCAAGTCGGGCCCACACCTCCATCGTACCAGCCACCCATCGATGCAAACCAGCACGAGAACCGACAGGTGTCGCTCACACGTGCTCCAATCCCACGACCTGGTGGTTGCCGGTACTCGACGCTTACCTCCACCCACGGCGTCCCATTTTCACCGTATATTTCTCGGAGCGATTTCGGAATTTGCCAATTTTCTTCTCACTGGAATTTTCCTCACTCGTTTCGATTCTTCCATGTCGTTCGACCGGTAGATCTGCTAGGGTTCTGTTCGAAGTTCGAGCGAGAGGATGGGCAGGCCGCCGAGCACCGGAGGCCCAGTTTTCCGCTTCACCCACGCCGAGGTAGACCTGATCTACTCGCTCCTTACGTTATTCTGCAGTGTTGTGTATTCATTTTTGTAGGATTGTGGACGTCTTCGTGTATGCTGGATAAAAAAAAAGGTTACTTATGATTACGTCTTTAGTTAGTGTTGTTATGATGTAACATTTGGGTCACTGAGGGATTTCGTTTGGGTTGTTGGAGGTGTATGTGAGTAGTGTATTTCACTTGCTTTGTTTGTTCTTATTAACTTCTCACCTTTGGTTTTGGGCGTTTTCGTTCGAAGGGCCTTTAACCTTTACTAACAATAAGATATTGAATTATAACACCGAATGATGAATATAGATATGGTTCAATTATTTTATCGGAAAATGATAAAGTCTAACTACATGAAGCCTTATTCCCAATTGTTTGGGGATTCATAACATGTTTCCATTAATAAATCCTTCATGATCATGTTATAGGTTAGGGCAATGTTATCAAGGACCAAACCTTTGATAAACTTCTAATTAGATCCTCTCCTCTAGGACCAAACCTTTTTTGTATTCATGAATACCTCCCAAGTTGAGTTCTCATATTGGTCGTCGCAAAATGAAGCTTCTTCTCCAAGCAATATATGACCTTTTGTTATTCTGGAATTTTTTGGAATTGGAAGTAACTAATTGCTCTAAAGATCCATGGTTTATGGTCTTTAGCTACATTGTAGGATGGGAACGTGACCTTGAAGGTTTGATGATATTTTGGACCTACGATGTTGATTGTTCCATCTCATTGCTTTTAGGTTTCAATCTTTCCTTTCAACCTTCTAAATTTTCTTCCTCCACTAGTCTTATAATTTCCACACACAATTTCTAAGAAACATTAACAATCTCTGCTCTCATTTTTCTTCATCATGTCTCAAATTTATGCAAAAACTCTCATCGCTTACTTTCTTATTATGTGCGACAGGTCTCCACTCAAGTCTCATGACTAGGTGCCTTGTTGACCTCTGCAATGATTCTTATTACAGTCTAGGAGATCCAACTCCAAAAACTATTGGGGTTTGGAGGGGGGGGGGGGTGCCTGGGGGGCGTCATTAAAGGTTGTTGTCCCAATGTTTCTGTGTGCAGTGAGTAGTGGATCCCCACATTTTTTGTGAAAGCTAGTGGCCCTCTCTTTTAACGTGTGGAGTCTTTCAATGGGGTGGCCCAACTTGTTTTGCTCGGAAAGCATGGACCAAATCAACGTACACAAGTTATTTGCATAAATTTGGCTATCTCTCATATGACACTAGTGTGGCACATTACAAATCATGCCCTTTTACAAATCTATCACATATTTTGTGTTATTTTATGCTGATTAACCAAGTTTCAGCAGTCTAGTGGTTTATTTTATGCAGCAGCGTGGGTGTGTAACTAATATAGAATATAAAAACATTATAGATGTTAAAATATTAATTTAATATTTCTACGTTATTGCAAAAGTGGAGGTAGTATTGAATATTAACGTGTAGTATTGCTTACTATTCTTGTGGAGATTTAGACTTCATTTGATAATTTCGAAGCTCGGTTCTGATAGGAAGAGATGCTAAATACTCAAGTTGGATTCTGTTATGAAACACTGAGAGGCTTCTACCTTGTTGGGGTCGGGTTTCATTATCATTGAGCCCTTCAAGGACTAATTGTTATGTTTTTTCCTGATCTCTGGATTTTCTTGTTTTTAGATCTTCTATCACTTCAGGGTTTTTCATAGTTAAGTGAGAAAGCTCATGGTTCTTCAAAACAAATATTGCTAGCTTACTGCAATGATGAATCTAAATATAGTGTCTGATCACCTAGGGTTTGACATGTTTTGTGAAATAAGAAGAAGTATACCTTTCAAATGTTGTTAATTGATATAAGATTAAATTTAGTTAGAGCTTGAGTCTTAACATAGGTGCAATTCTCTTTCCTTTTTGATGAATTTGGGAAAATTTCCTTTTTTAAAAAGCCCTAGAGAATTTTCCTTTTAGACTTTCTTACTGCCAATTGTAAAAATCTATAGAACTACATTTCCAACACAATCATAGAAACAAAACCGGAACTTGAAGTAAAATGAGAATACTGGTGCCAATAGATTAAACTGCGGTGAGGATAATGAAGGCCCTGACATGTTGAGGCTCTTGTGTCAAACCTTGCCTATAGCATTTGTAGGCATTAGCCTATTCATGAAGTAGGCTGGATTTGGATCAGCTTGTCCTAATAAAAGATTAAGAAGAATGGAGCACTCATTTTAAACAAGCAATGCATCTAACAAAATGAATAAAAAATTTTAGTAGAAAAAGAAAACCAAATGATACGGTAAAAAATGCTAAAAGTTTATGTAAACCTCTTTGTTATCACTTTGAATAACTTATTCGAATATTTTATTTTTGAATAAAAAAAATCAAAACAAAGAAAGAATGGCTTGTCCCACTTATTCAAAGGTTATAGACCGTAATTCCAATTCAAGCATTCGATATGTGTTCCAACTTCAAACTTCTAAGATAAAAGCTGCTTGATCAAACAAAGTATTGAGCCCATAACAATGTATGGGCTTGGTTGGTCATGTGAAACCAAGACCAGCTTATTGTTGCCTGGAATTTCAGTTCATTACTCGACTTTGTAGATAACATCTTTATTTGTAGCTTGGGTTGGGTGAGTCATACAACCCAAGGCCACTCATTTGTATGGTCATGTTGTGCTTTTTAATGACTATTTCTAACAAATATGAGGACTAACAATTGTTTGAAAGAAAATTTATCGCCTTGCATCATTGGCATTCTATAGATTATCCAATACCGGGCTTGCAACATCAGCTCAGAGTGAATATGGTTGATGATTTCTAAAAGCACATGTTCCCTGTTTTAATAAAAGGTGTAGAGCCTTGGTGTAAAATGGGAGATATGAAGCAGATATACCATTTACCAAATTCACATTTGTTCTCAGTTATTGGGTATTGACGCAAGGGCGGTAATACTGACACACATGCAGTTACAAAAATACATTTCCATGTTTGGGACCATATGAGAACGATAAGCAATCTAATATGAATTATGTTTCATTAAATCAGATAGGATGCTACACACGTGTAACAAAATACAGATATATTCACATATTGATAATAAAATAATGTAAGTGATTGACGTTCCACTTTTACCAAACAAACTGTGCTATTTTTTAACCTGTAAATATGTACATTCATATTTCTCAGAACTTGTTCATTTCAAGACACATAATTTTGTGCTTATTAATTCTAGATACAAATTATTTAGTGTAAAATTTTGATTGGATTTTTTAAGCTACCTATATTAGAATCTTAAATGAAGTTTTAATGTTGTGTAACAAAATATGAATTTGATTGCAAGTAATAATATGATAAAATATCTTGTATTTGTATTAGTGCTTAAAGTTTTTGTTTGACCAAGAGTCATGGTTCAATTCTCATGTTAACCATCTCCTATTGAGTGATTGAAAACCTAATAATTCGAAATAGCTGTATACAGAAAAATAGTTTATTGATATGTATATGCATCTACAATGAATATCAGAAACTGTATCTGTTGGGTTATAGAAATAAATATCCATATCTCAAAACATAATGTTTCGTAACCAAACATATTATTTAGGTCCATTTGCAACCATATCTATCGTCTGGGAGACCCATAGAAAGGTGATCCTAAGTGAGCGACAAAACCCACATACGGACAAGTGGGTGAGGTGAACAAAACCCAAACTTAGATGAATGGCAAAATATTCATGGTCTCATAGATTCGTTAGTGTAGCACATGCACATCATAATTATGGTTTAATATTTTGCCCTTATGCATTGTGTCTTTCTTGGTTATCACGTCTGTGCACCCTCATAATTTTCCTAGATATCTACCTCTTAATTTGCAACATGGTGATTTAAACTTGAGACTCATCTTAAAATGAAAAATTTGTGTATTACAATTAGAGGTGCAAACGGATCAGATACGGGTCTTACCATATCTGTGTCTACTTTTGAAGTTTGGATATGGATATAGATATTATATGGATGTGAAAACTACATATCCTCAAAAATGGATGCAGATTGGATAAATAGAGAACAGATATGGATAAAGATGGCTATTATAATACTGATATGTACATTATGTAAGTGAATTAAACCATCAATAATATTTTTCTTAAATTTACTATATCATATATTTATTTTCTTATATGTGTTTTACTAGTGTAGAATAAAAGTATCATATGTCAGTTCAAATTAGATATGATGATGAGTTAAACTAATTTGTTTTAAAGAGATGAAGGTTTGCATTCAAATCTTTGGTATTCCATTTTGACTTGAGAGTTTTCTATAATATCGTCAAGGTATGACCTAAAATTTCAATAATTTGATGGATTTTTGTGCAATTTTTGGGTTTATAGAGATAGACACATGCTTAAAATTTTTTAAGGACTTTCTATAATATTTTAAAGACCTAACTGTAATTTTTTAAGGATTAGAAATCAAGTTTTTGTAAATTTTGAGATGCAAATTGTTATTTTCTTAATCTTTTTAGAACTAGGGAAAATAATATTCAGTAATATAGGAGATCTTATTGTTAGATAATTGAAGGTTTGAAAAGTCTATTTTAGTAATTTTAGTGACTAAAATTTTTGGTACTTACAAGTTATATAATTAAAGGGAAAAAAATATACAAATATATATACGGATACGTATCTGTATCAATAAATGTCCATTTCTCTATCTGCTCAGAATCAAAACAACATTAACATTTCCGTATCTGTTTAAAATCAATTTTCATATCTGTATCTGCTTGTATGCTGATAAGGATATCCATATCATCTTGAAAACGGATATGAATATAGATATTGAACAGATAATCTGTGTCCATTTGCATCCCTAATTGCAACAATTGCACTACAAGGATCATTGCAGCACATTTTGTAATTTGCAACGAGATGTCCTTTACTTAGTTACCTGGGCATTCAGACATTCTACCTTACTTCTTTCTGGCATAATTTTATTGTGATCTGGCAAGGCCTTAGTTCTTTCTATCTATTTAGGTTGCCGAGATGGAAGCATGCTTGCAGCAGTTCAGTAATTCATTACCTGCTCGTGAAATAATCTCATCTCTTGCAGAAAAATTCAGGTACCATCCAGTCTCACCAATAACACAGAAGAATTTTATTTGTAATTGTCCTGGAAAAGTTTGTTGTAATTTTATTTGCGTGAAGTGCATCACAAGAGCGAGCTGGGAAGATTGTCGTACAGCCAAAGCAGGTTACTGGAGCTTATTTTCTGTATGTAGATCTGACAGTTCTTGGAACTTATCTCTGATATAACTATGTTATTACAGGTTTGGAACTGGTTTCAAAATAGGAGATATTCTCAACGATCAAGGGTAGTTAAAGCCCCTGCAAAGATACCTTTGTCACCTGCACCCCGTGAGGATCCAAGTTCATACAAAAATGTCACTAATTCAGTGTCTGCTGCTCCAGGTTGTTCTTGCAAAGTGTATGGTCTATCTAATTGGATACATAAATCTGCTATTGAACTGAATGTAGTATTTGGTAGTTTTTTTTTTTTTTTCCTTTTACCCTTAGTTTCTAGTTTCATAAAAATGTCTTACTTTGTTTTATAAATCTACTGGGCAGTCCATTAAGGTGGTTGACGGGCGAAGTAAATTGACCTATGTACCATAATCTGTCAATGCAACTTCATCATGGTGTTGGTTTCCTTTTCTTTTGAATGTGGTCATATAAAGCTTCGTTTCCAGCAAATATTTTCTTCACTAACTAATGTCTTTGTGACAAACTAGCACCTTTTGACATGAAAACAGACCATGGGTGAAAACCCAACAATATTATTTTTTGTTTAGTAGTGGCAGTTGATTTTAGGCTTCTGTATTAAATCACTGGGGCAGCTTTTTTCCTCTGTGCACGTTATCTGACCATTTCACATTCTTTTACTTCTTTATTTGCTTTAGATTTGCAGTTCATTATTTGAACGAAAGTACAGGAAAACAGTTTTTTATTGTTTTGAACATGTTTTATTTCTCTGCATTTAGGGAAAACTCCTCCAGATGCCATGCAGTTGGAGTTTGAAGCTAAATCTGCTAGAGACGGCGCATGGTAAGCCATAAAATGTTTCTTTTACCAGAAGCAAAGTGTTTTAAACCATTTTTACTGTTTTTTTTAGCTTGTGTTAGTATAGTGGTATAGTAAGCCGTATCTTATCTTTGAAGTTATATTACTTATGCACCCTGGGAAAAGTATTTTCCATATCTTTGCAAGATAACATCCTTGAACACAGATGGATAGGGTGTTTTATCTATACTTCCGCCAAATGGAATATTTCAGATAATTAGATATAGATCAATTGTAGCTATACTAGTCACAATTTTTTCAGTGTCATGAATTGCCAGGAATAAGCGTCTTCTCGGAAATTTCCCCAAATTTCACTACTCATAAAATACCATCTTCTTGAAACCAGTCAGACCTAAATGTGTTTTTTTATGTGATTTGCTTTGTAAGAGCTCTGAGTCTTTTAAAATCTTAATTTCATTCTCTTTTACATCTAGAATTCGGTATGGTGAATGATAATACCTAGAAGTGATGTGATGTGCAGTTTGTATGATGGCTTACTTGTGATTTCATTGTCAGGTACGATGTGAATACATTCCTATCTCTTAGAAAGTTGGAGACTGGTGATCCGGTACTGACTGAATTTATTTGTTTCTTGCAAATTCCAAATAATCACGTGATTGTTTTTGTTCTTTCAGAAAGAGGCAGGTGCTTGATTGAACAGCATTTTACCCCACATGAATGGGTTGTGCCCTTTGTAGCAGCCTTTTATTTTTTGCTAGCTTGATTTCTTATTTATAAGTTTTACAAATGTGTTTGGGTAGTATGATTTGTAAGAGTCTCAATCTTCACCTTCCAAAGGCCCAAGTGATTCTTTGTAGAAGATATCAAGATCTTATTGGACTAATTTGCTTAGGTTATATAGTCTTCGTGCTTTTTCTATAGATACTCTCAATGGCATGCCTTGCCATAAATGTTCCATTGTTTCAGAAATTTCTTTTGTTGTTTTTATGTCAGGAAGTTCGGGTCCGATTTGCCGGATTTGGTATGGAGGAGGATGAGTGGGTTAACGTTCGCAAGTATGTGAGGCAGAGATCTCTTCCATGTGAACCTTCAGAATGTGCTGTAGTGCTTCCTGGAGACCTTATTCTCTGCTTTCAGGTGCGGTGCACTTTAAATTGGACACACTAATCTATTAACTCTATCAAGCTTGGTTATAAAGGCTTTTATTAAATATAAATCAGGCATGCTAATCTATTAACACTATCAAGCTAGGTTATAAAGGCTTTTACTAAATATAAATCAGGGAGAATTTCTCCTCAAGTTACACCAAAGCTGCTGTAATGCTGTGGACTATGCACATAGCCCCAGCAGTCAGCTGCCCAGCCCTTGTTTCAAACTTGCATGTAGCCCCAACTAGTCTACATGCACATACTGTGCTTGTGCAGGTTTACTTTACATCGTGATAACATTAATAACTGTACACATTACGTGATCTTGTTCAGTGCAGGTTGAATAAAGCATTAGAAGTAAAACAACCTTAAAGTCGTCCTCTTAAAAAAACAAACACAATATACATCCATAAATCTTGTAAAAATCGGAGTATTATCCATTGGTGCCAAAGTTATGAGGCAATTATTGGGATATTTTTGTTTAAATGGGAAACGTTTTTGGGTAGAGTAACTTATAGTATGAATTCAATAGCACATGCAAGGAAAAAATAGTAACAGAGTTTACCTTGAAATCTATCATGATGGTTTTAAGAGAACATCTATCATTGATAATAAATTTGAGAAACTGCCTAAGTGCAATATATAAACGCATCCTAATCTTATACAAACAAATAAATTCAGTAAGCAGTGACACTGTCTAGCAATCCAGGCTATTCAAACTACGATGTGTGCAATTTTTTACATTTCAAAATTTCTAATTGATTCTAAATTTATGATAGCTAGGATAAAAAATATCCATTTTCATGCTCAAGCTGCTTATGTAATCTAATCCAATCAAAAACAGCATTAAACTTAGCAATAACGCTAGAGCTGCTTACTTAAGCTAATCCAATCCATAACAAATTTAAACCTAGCAATAGCACAATTCAAGCAGTAAAGCCACACTGCTGTATGCATCATCCAAATTAAGCCTACGTTGTGTTTGACACCCAGTTTCTGAAGGAACCATATTTTAGCCAGAATCATTAACAAATGAGAAAAAAACCAGCTTAACGTCAGAAGCTGTCCTAGTTTATGTTTTACAAATTTGAAAGAAGTCTTTTTTTTTTAAGCTGGGAGGGGTGAGCTTCTGGGGGGAAGCTGATTCTATGGAAAAATCATGAGCCACAATCTTTACCAAACACAACCTAGACTGTGTTCACACTTCACACAAACTTATAGTCCATATGACTATGCTAAATTGAATTCTGAGCTTTCATAGTTTTATATCAAGAAATCTTAAGTTTATACAGGTTAGCAGTTTGTGTGGGAAGTGATGATTTATCTCCATGTAAAGGAAAAGCAAACAGAAGAGAAATGCCTGATTTGTACTAGCGTATATAGCCAGGAAAGAAATAACCATCCACTAAGGTTGACAACACTAACCATCATCAATCTCATGACACATATCTACAACAAAAATAGCCTTAAATATATCAAGATTCAAGACCTACACGATTAGAATCGTAAGCCAAATCAACTTACTGGAACTGAACAAAATAAAGAAACCTATGAATATTTACGAGGAAACATACCCAAAACCATCAACTAAGAATCTATAATTGCAACTGTTAAACAATGGAGTGGTCATTGGAGAATGCAACTTTGCTTGTTGTGAAGTTGAGGCAGTGAATTGCTTGAGGTGGATGGCAGTCACAATGAAGTAATAGCAGTATCTGTGCTGGTGATGTGGTAGATTTTAATGAGACAAAATAAAGATTGGTGTCAAACAGTACAAATTTAAATTACAACAAGAACCAACTAAGCAGTTGATCCAACACATTCTTGACATAACAACACCACTTGGCTAGGGGCGTACAGAAGCAACTGTCATATTTAGTGATGCACTCGTGAAAAAAAATCAATTGAAGTTACACAGAGAGATAGTTTTACATCATTTTTTATCACCAAAGCTTGTACAAGACATGGTTTCAAACACACAATAGAAGGGAAATTTAAGAATGTCCATTTACTGAATTTTTTGCCAAAAAGATTGCCTACTTCCATGGGCTGATGTCTATAGAGCCTTGAAGGAGGCGGTTTTATATGGCAGCAAAAAAATTCAATCGCATAATTGACGATTAGGTGGAACAAATGATGTCTGTTGATTTGTTCTTCTCAAGACAACAGTGAAACCATCAGATAAGGATGACATGAACGGCGATAAGGCATTGGGGGGAGATCCATGGAGGTGATGATAAGTAGAGATGATGGTAGAACCGGAGACACTGGATTAGGACAATCTAGGCCCATGTAGGTGGTGTTGAAAGGCTCTTGGATTGTAATGAGCACAACCTAGAAGAGTGTTGTAAATCAGTTGGAAGGAAAGAGGCCTTGGAAAAGGACAACCCAACAGGGCAAGAACGTCATAGTCTTCCCAAGGGCTATAATCGTATAGATGAAGTTACGTAACTGTGTAAGAAACAACCAGGAGGAACAGATGGCATTAAAGTAACAATTGGAGGACACTAGTGTCCAAAATATGGCAATCTCTTTCATGCAACTTTTATAAGAGGCATGGTTATGGATATGCCCGCCTGCTTATGTAGCCAAAAAATTTACAGCACAGCCAACCCAACAAGTGTAAATGAGTGTGGCTATGGTGACTAAATAAACGTCACATTAATTAACAAACAAAAAAAGATACGTGCATGTGTACCTATAATAAGTGTTAGAGTTGTATCTATATTGCTTAGGTTACTCTAGGTAGTGGGTTAATGGATATCTATTTACTCAGGTATACCATAATCCCCTATTTATATGTAACTTAAGTTCTCTAATAACAAGTTCTCTTTTTCTCTCTACATGGTGTCTAGAGCATAGGTTTTTTCTTTCCTCTCTAAACAACAAAAAACCCTAGATCTACCAGCCGCTGGCCACATCTACTAGCCGCTGGCCATTGCAGAGGCGTTTTCGGCCAGCCGTCGGCAACTTCCGGCCATCCGACGACACAGCCGGCTTCCTCTCCCTTCCGCGTCAACTCCTCCTCCAGTCCAGTCCCAGCCCCCCGCCGGCAGGCACTGTTCCTGCCCCCTTGCAGTAGCCGCCGGCCACTGTCCAGCAGCCCGAGTTGCTGGCATCACCGGCCCATGTGGTCTGGTCAGTGATGCCCGTATGTCATTCTTTTGTCTATGTATGGGCAGTCTAGTCCTCTGGTGAAGTGATTTGAGTATGTTTGGCTATGTTTTAGGCCTCCTTCACGTCTCCGGACTCTATTTTTTGGTGGATACGTTAAATCTATCACGTTGGTGAGTAATTTTTCTTCAGCATTCTTGTGTGCATCATTTGTTTTGTTCCCTTTGTCAGTATGGCATCTCGTGATCTATTGATGAAAGGACTTAGTGGTACCTCAGAAAAACTCTCGGGGCCCAATTATCTCCTGTGGTCCCAGAGTTTTGAGACGTTCATGTTGGCCCACAAGAAATTGAAACATCTTGCTCATCCGCCACCTGATGTCAAGTCTGATTCGTATGAAGATTGGTTGGCTGATGATGCGGCTGTGATCACATGGATGGCAAATAGTATGGAGCCTGTAGTTGCTCGTGGCGTCCTTTCTCTTAGATCAGCCAAGAATATTTGGGATAGCCTTTGGTTGACATATGGTCATGAAAAAAACACCTCCAGGGTTTGTGAAATATATGAGCAGTTTCTACGGCGGCGTCCTCTACAGTTTCTGAGTCCCTGGCTTTGTTGCCACTAGGGGATGTGGTCGTGGTGGCTCCCGTGGTCGGGGCCGCTCTGATGATGGTAGTCGTCACAAGTGTACACATTGTGGCAAGTCTGGACATCGCATTAAAAGATGTTGGGATTTGCATGGCCGTCCGTCCTCCTCGTCTGCACATGTCACTACTACCTCTACTCCAGCTCAGTCCACCAGTGAGGAGCAGACTGTTACCATCTCACAGGCAGATTATGACAGGTTTCTACAGCTTCAGGCCACTGATTCCACAGCCACTACCTCTTATTCCGTTTCTGCAGGTACTAGTGCTTTCTTGGCCTCCAGAGAACCTTCCTGGATAATTGATTCTGGGGCTTCTTCCCATATGTCAGGTACAAAACATTTGTTTCACCGTCTGTCCCACTTATCTGATATTAAATCTGTTGCAATAGCTGATGGTAGGTCTTGTTTAATATCTGATGAAGGGACTGTACAAGTCTCTTTCCAACTGCATCTTGATAAAGTTCTTTATGTTCCTACTTTTCCTGTAAATCTTTTGTCCATCAGTGCAATTACCAAACAGTTATGTTGTAGTGTGACCTTTTTTCCTTTTCATTGTACCTTTCAGGATTTGCAGACGAGGAAGAGGATTGGTTTGGACCATGACCGTGGAAATGGCATGTACATGTTGGTTCGTGATGAAATCCCTCAAGGATTAGCGTCTGTTGCTTCTACTTCTGAGCCGTCTTCTCTGTGGCATTACCGTTTGGGTCATCCTTCTCACCGCCGTCTTCAGCAGGCTTTGCCATGGACAACTGTGTCACCTTTTGATTGTGAGTCGTGTCAGTTGGGAAAGCATCATCGTGCTTCCTTCAAGTCGTTGCGTCTGGTGTCTAGTTCCACATTATTTGCATTAGTGCATTGTGATCTTTGGGGTCCTTCCAGAGTTGGGTCTGTATCAGGTCATCGCTATTATATTTCGTTTATTGATGATTTTTCCAGAGTGTCGTGGGTATATCTGTTGAAAGATCGTGGTTCTATATTTGATGTACTCAAATCCTTTGTTTCAGAAATAAAAAATCAGTTTAGAATTACTTGGAATTTGTTCAGCACAGAGTCCACTCCTTTTGTAGCTCTCTTGGTATTCTGCATCAGACTATCTGTCTTCACACCTCTCAGCAAAATGGAGTGGCAGAAAGAAAACATAGGCACCTTTTTGATGTTGCTCGCACCATTATTCTTCACATGATGGTGTCCAAATATCTGTGGTCTGATGCGATTCTTACCGCGACATATCTCATTAACAGGATGTCCTCCGCTCCTCTTGGGGGAGAAATTCCTATTACACGTCTTCAGCAAGATACTAGTCTGTTTTCTTTGCCTCTTAGAGTTTTTGGGTGTACAGCTTTTGTCCAGGATCTTTCTCCTAGCCTTGAGAAACTGTTTTCTCGGGCCATTAAGTGTGTATTTATGGCGTACTCCAGAACTCAACGAGGATACCGATGCTTTCACCCCCCCACTGGTAAGTATTATGTTTCGACTGATGTCACTTTTTTGAGTCCTCCCCATATTATGGTGAGGCTGTATTGAGGGGGAGTCCAGTGTTGAGTCTGTTCTCCTACCTGTGATTGTTCCTACCACATCAAATCCACCTTCAGTTCCAGTGAATCTCACTCCTTTGCAGGTATATTATCGGCGCCAGCGACCGCCACCTCCACCTCCGGCGCAACCAAGCTCTTCCTCTGATGCAAATCTCCCACAGAATGACCTTCACTTGCCCATTGCCCTAAGGAAAGGCACTCGTTCTTCTATTGCTCACCCTCTTTCCAACTTTGTTACCTATGAATCTCTACATCTACAATTCCGTGTCTTTGCCTTGTCTCTTTCCACTGTGTCTATTCCCAGGAATCTCCAGGAAGCACTTTTACACCCACAATGGAAGGCTGCTATGGATGAAGAGGTGACTGCCTTGGTAGCCCGTGGCACTTGGGAATTGGTGGCTCGTCCTGTAGGAGCCCATGTAGTCACCTGTCGTTGGGTATACATAGTCAAATACAAAGCAAATGGCACCGTTGATCGATACAAAGCTCGACTAGTCGCTCGGGGATTCACACAGACGTATAGGCTTGATTATGATCAGACCTTCTCCTCAGTTGTCCGTCTTAATTCTTTCAGGATTGTTTTCTCTGTGGCAATCAACCACTCATGGGATATTTGTCAGTTAGATGTTAAAAACGCCTTCTTGTATGATGATCTCTCAGAAACAGTTCTTATGGAGCAACCTCCAAGGTATATTGCTCAGGGGGAGAACAGGGTATGCAGACTCAGGAAGGAGATCTATGGCCTAAAGCAGAGTCTCAGAGCGTGGTTTAAAAAATTCAGCAAAGTTGCGATGCAAGCAGAATTCCGACAATGTGCTGTAGATCACTCAGTCTTCTACAGGCAATCTGCGCAGGGGTGTGTGATTCTTGTGGTCTATGTAGACTGGTGACAGGCAGTGATCAGGACGACATCAATGAGGTAAAAGATCATTTGGCAGCTCACTTTACAATCAAGGATCTGGGAAAACCAAGGTACTTTCTTGGCATTGAGTTCGCTTATGCAACGGGGAGAATTATGCTATCTCAAAGAAAGTATGCTCTTGATCTCGTTGAGGAAACAAGTCTTTCGGGATGCAAACCACAGAGAACACCTGTTGATCAGTCACCATTGTTTTGGGATACTCATTCTGAACCATTAAAAGATCCAGGTCAGTACAGGAGATTGATCGGCAAACTCATTTACTTGACTGTGACTCGGCCAGATGTTTCATATGCTGTGGGTCTTCTTAGTCAGTTTATGCATGAGCCAAGGGAAGTACACTGGAATGGAGCCCTGCGAGTTCTTGTTTATGTAAAAAGTTCTCCAGGAAAGGGTTTGATCTATGGTAGAAATGGTCATGTCAATGTGGTGGCATACTCAGATTCAGGCTATGCAGGAGACAGAGGGGATCGAAAGTCTACTTCCTGTTTTTGTACCTATGTAGGAGGAAATTTGGTTACATAGAGGAGCAAGAAGTAAAATGTGGTATCTCGTTCCAGTGCAGAGGCAGAATATAGATCGATGGCACAGACTGCATGCGAGATGGTGTGGGTCCAGTCCCTCCTGTTTGAGTTGGGATTTCCACCAAAGACACCCATGCCGATGTTCTGCGACAACCAGGCCGCTATATTCATTGCCAACAATCCCACTTTCCATGAGCGCACCAAGCACATTGAGGTGGACTGCCATTTTGTGAGAGATATGGTGTTAAAAGGAACTATCTCTACTCCACATACGAGTTCATCTGAGCAGTTGGCTGACTTTACTAAAGGCTTGAATTGTAGTGTGTTTGGCTTCTTAAGTACCAAGCTGGGCTTACTCGATGTATATGTTCCAACTTGAGGGAGAGTGTTAGAGTTGTATCTATATTACTTAGGTTACTCTAGGTAGTGGGTTAATGGATATCCATTTATCCAGGTATACCATAATCTCCTATTTATATGTAACTTAAGTTCTTTAATAACAAGTTCTCTTTTTCTCTCCACAATAAGTAAATGGGCCTAGTATACACATGCACGTGCAATCCCAAACTTATTAATCTTTTATGTTTCCAAAAAATGAAACTTCATCAATTTTAATTATCTAGCTAGGTCTACCAAGCCGAGCCTGATGGAGCCTTATTGGCTTCAGCTCATTTATTTTAACAAGACTAAAATTGAGCTCAAATTGGTTTGGGTCCTTACCTGGTGTTAGCTTATCAGTTCATCATATTTTATAAATAAACACTGCTGTTTTGACAGAAATCTAGCTGGCTTTCTCCCCCCTTCTCACGTTAAAGGTAGTTACGTGGATTCCTGTCCTGTTCTTGGCAGCTCAATTGTAGTTTTTCTTCAACATATTACATGGGGCATTCTGGTATCAGTGGAGGAGCTAGGAATTTTACACCTATGGGGCGAAACTGACATAATGCAAAACTTAGTTTATTACAACTGAAAATATTATCAAGTTTCTCACATGTAAAAAGTCCATGATAAAATACATAAAGAAATAAACAAAGGATTAATTCTAATTTATTAAAATTTGCGATTAACCTCATTTCCAATTTAGTCTGAATTGAATATTGTAAAATTTCCTTTCCAATATACAAAATATTTAGTACGCAGATGGTATTACCTTATATTGTATAAAGTTAAATATTAAAATTTCAAGATTTTATGGGTGGTCTGATCTCAGAAGATGGTTCTAGTCTAAGAGAGCAAAAGGCAATGGGAAGAGCAAGTCAGGGAAAAAAAAGAATGGAGTAGTTTTGTTAGCATCTACTTCCAATAGTGATTGGTGGAACTCGAGAATAAGAGGGCAGGTACACCAAAGGGAGAGCCCACCCAGGCCGTGGGTCCACATGTTGGATACAAATAATATCACGGGATGGGCTTCTTGGTGGAAGTTGATTTATTCTATTTAGATTTTCGGTTGGATAAGGATAATATCGGAATTCGAATGTCTTTGATAGATGTCAAAATTAACATTTGTTTAGATATGGATATGAATTGGATGTAGATGGAAAATTTTAGATTCGGATGTTGATAGATTTGCTTTGTATTTGCCATACTTATCATGGCGTTAAGGCATCATGGCAATGAGCTCAAGTGTCTTGGGTGCCTAGACGCTTAGGTAGTAATAAATATACCTATTTTACACGTTTGTCAGATTTATTTATATATTTATAAATATATGTATGATGCATTAATAAATTGATATACCACTTTCTAAAATTAACAATAAGAATCTTAGAATAAAAAGAATCTCAACAATAACAATAAGCCAATAACCATAATAATCTTAAGTCCTTAACAAAAACATTAAGTCAAATAGTCAATAACAAATAAAAATAACTAAGAAAAACTAAATAATAGTGAAAAAGGGGAAAAAAATAACAATAACTAAAAAAAACTAAATAATAGTGAAAAAGGAACAAAAAATACCTCATGATCAGACTCTAAGAATACACATTTGAAAAAAAAAGAATAATAGGAAGTTACATTTGAAATTTGTAAGGATTACAAATTTGAAATTTGACATTCCAAAAAAGTGAACTCAAAACAAAAAACAAAAACGAAGAAAGAAATCCTTTATAGAGCATAATACAAATTTGTATTAAATCCCTTTAATTTAAGATGTAACAATTATTGTCATATGTAATTAAGGGGGGAATCTTAGATATTTAGGAAATAAATAATTGTCATATGATTGTAAATTTGACAATTATAATTAATAACTGGATTTTGAATCAATTCCCAAATTTTAAGGACATAACATATATTGTAACGTCCCAAAACCCGATACGTTATCAAACTACAACGTTATAAGCAATTACAATAATTACAGTATAATTAAAACAACTGCAACTATCTAAGGCTCTAGAAACTATGTGCGACTAGTAGTTCTAAACTCGGAAATCGGAACAGGACTGTACTTTAATCTGCATTTGAAAATCAAACAAATACGTGTGAGTGACATCTAAATAACCTAATACGTGTCCCAAACACACACGAAACCACAACAAAAATAGTAAGAAAACACAATTCTCGATTATTAAAAAACGTGGTTCCAAAAATATATTTCAAAACATTCTTTTCTTTTTCCGTGTAAATATTTGCAAATCTTTATCGAAAACCATATTCTTTCAAAATCACATATTTTTCTCAATTTCATGCATTTTAAAATCTTTTATGTAATTCTAGAAATCCACGTTTTCGATCAAATCCAGCTTAAAAACATAAGGCCTCACAAGACTCTAAACAAAATCACATACTTGATTGACAACTGGTTTAAATCACAAATCTTATTCATTACTAGAATTTGACTAAAATCTTAAGTTAAAACAACAAACCTAATTTTAGCTTAAATCACACATTCTTTGTTCACTTTCTTATTTGATGTTACCTTTATCAGAGGTAATAAGACACATAAATAGTAGGTGAGGATACTATTTTCCCTATTTCCCTGTACTTCTGCGGTGAAGTTCACCCTGCGGGAGGACATTGCCTCGGTCAACAAGCTTCAATTTCATTTTTATAAGCACGGGGATATGTCTTTTCTGACGTCTCTTCGGTGATCCAGATGTTTAGGTTCACGTATTTAGGTCTAGCTTATACCGTTTCAAAACTTAGTAATCACAGTCGTATCTAACAATCAGTTCTATACCAAATTGTCGATATCAAATCTCATAGATCCGCACAGGCAACTAGGGCTGTATTTGACAATTGGTTCTATTAAAGTTTCATACTCCTATCATATTACCGACACCCAACCTATGCGGCTCCTCAACACAAATTCATTTTCTTTTCAAAATATATAGATTTTCTTTTTAAACCAGAATTCATTCTCTTTTCATTATAGGAAATCATTTCCTTGCAAACAAGGGTCCCAAGTTCTAAACCACATAAATTCATGCATTTATATTTTGATTGGGTCTCATGTCCAAAAATCTCATAAAACCATGCATTTATCTATTTCTTTTCATTCTTTGGGTCTCAAGTCAAAACCACGTTTAAGTTCATTTATTTGAATTCCATATTCCTCTATAGCATTTATATGGAGAAAACATTACTATCACATGCCAATCAATCATTTAAACCCATATCTTTAACATTTATAAACATATTTAAGCATATGGGTTAGGAGTTTAGTTCGACAAATCGAATTAAAATGGTAGACCGAACCAGACATTAAGTGCCTAAAACAGTCGATTGGAATTTGGGATTGGGTCATTCGAAAATCCTTGTTTTGGATGACCAAAATCTCCTGAAATGGAAGATCGACAAATTTTGATCGACCAAAATCAGGGTTCTGGTCAAATATTGACAGGAAAACGTCATACTGAATCAATATCGACATACCGAATCATCCGTTTTTAGTAAACTTCCCCTGAGCTTTAGTTAACCATTCGTTGGAATTGGGACCTATGTGAGTCCTTTTCCGATCAATCACAAAACACAAAAAAATAAGCAAATGTAAGGTTCTAAGTCTACTACTATTTGGGATAAAAATCATTCAAATCCATTAAATATGCTTTATATAATAAAATCACAAAGGTATAGAGCCCATTTCATAAGTAGTGTAGTATGCATACAAAAAACTCACATAAATTCACGAAAATTTATCTTAACCACAAGATCTCTATACATTCATGTCATTCACTTATTTTTATCATTTCTATCATTTTAGCATGATTTATCGTGCATTTTTCGTCATTTATCATGCATATTAACCCATTTCTCCTAAAACAGAGCAATGGAGAAAAGAGGGGTCGCGTACCTCTTGACGATTTCAATGACCCTCCCACACTCCTATGAGCTTCCACACACCCTCGGTGAGCTCCAGAAGTCCTTGGCCAACGATGAGATCTTTCTTCCCCGATGGCACCTCCTTGGCTCACACACACACGTCACTCCCTTTCCATAGGTTCCGCTTCTCTTCTCCTTTGCACCCTCCCTCCATGCCATTTCCTCCTTTATCTCCTCCTCTCTGCTAGCTGCCACCTTTAAATTCCATTGACCTTATCAGCCTTCCTCATAGCTCAAGGAGGAGATGAGACGGGTAGGCTACGCATAGGGGCCATGGTTGGTGAAGGAGGAAAAGAAAGGAGAGAAAATGGAAGAAGGCTTGTGACTCACGGGAGGGAAAATTGTGCTTGGACTGATCGGATCCAACCTATGTCCCACACACATAGGTACAACACTAAAAACCACACAATCAGAGAAACAACAAACTCAGCCGCACAGATAGAGAGGGACACACATCATCATCAAAATAGTAGATTATCCATTAATAAATTACCTTTAAATATTACAATTAATTACATTGTTTTACATTAATTGGATAATTGAACTCAAATGTCACATATATTGACAACCGTAATTGGTATAAGAATCTAAGATATTTTGAAAAGAAATACTACCTTATGGTTATATAGTAGTTAACTTCCAATTAGGTGATTAAATATAATTAAATCTACACACACACACACACACACACTCCTCGATGCTTGTACCTTAATTTTGCCCAAGGTGTGTAGACGCCTTGATCTTAATTTCCACTAGGGTGCCTTGGCGCCGTCTAGGCGTACACTATGATAGCACTGGTATTCGCTCCATTTACACTTCTACAATTAACTACTTGACGTCTAGGATCTATTATTAATGCTAACCAACACTACATTGGAGGATAATCTCAATAATATCTATATTTATTCTCCATTAGTTCAATAATAGCTTCAAAACAAGAAAACGATCTATATGATGAAAAAACAATAAAAATTTAAAAAAGTTTAGGGAAAAGAAGAAGACTAGTGGGATAATATTGTTCACACAAAATCTTAGTAGCATCATCAAAAGTTTTTAGAAATTTATGAATTAGTATAGTTGTTTCAATCATCATTACTTAAAAACCCAATTGATTTTCCTTTATAAAAAATTGTAATTAAGTTATTTTAAGGTAGATATAAACTTAACATATAATATGTTGAACATCCATTTTACATTTTCTAGGTTTAACATCATTATTTGTATATAATTGTCTAAATTCTTGCAATCTATTATGTGATATTTAAATATATAAAATGAGTGCTCTTATACTTTGTATGTATGGTTTAATACATTTTATACATTCTTGCACAATTAAATTAAAAATATAACAACTACATCTACAATAAAATAAATTACCATTTAGTAAAGGTTTTATATTTCTTCTTAATAAATTTATTGCAACATTATTATTACTAGCATTATCAAAATAAATGGTATTGATTTTGTTAAATATATCAAATTCTTTAGTAATAATTTCTATAATATTATTAATTGCTTTACCATTACGTGGATTGATCAAATATTTTAAAAGTAATTTTTTTTGTAAATTCCAATTTATATCTATCCAATTATCAATTAAACACAGGGAAAATTATTTGGATCAATCCAAACATCACAATTTAATGATATTCTACATAATAAACTAAAAAATATTTGTATTAAATTATCCTTATCTTGAATAATTGTTTATGTATTATATTTTTAGTTGTATTTTATGTTTGTATACAAGTTCCAAATTTTTTATTTTTAGAAAATACAAAAGCTTGTTTATATTGTAGTTTATCCAATTTTAATTTCTAGTGGAGAATATCTCCAATTAGTTATACAACTATATCCTATTTGTAATTGAGATTGTTTTAAATTTGTTTATCATATTATTTTATTTTTCTATAAATATTTTATCATATGTCTATTTGGATGATCATTTTCACCCCTAAGACAATTAAAGACTTTACCATAATAATTACAATTACATTTTTTATTATTATCTTTATCTTTTGTTAAATGTTTCCAACAATTAGTTGTTCTTTTCCTAACCTTATTACTGATAGTGGGTTAGGTAGGTGAAACTAATCCATCAATGGACTCTTGGGATGGGATATGATCTAAGTTTAATGAAACGACGATTGTAACTTATTAAGAAAATAAAATAATAAATTAAAAAATAAAAGGTAAAATGTAGAGAAATTCGAGGGGGTTAGAAATAGAGAAATTCGAGGCGACAGAGTGAAGGCAAAGTTGAGTGGAGGTGGATTTTCCTTCTTTGATTAATTGGGAATTTGGGAATTGAGGGAAATGATGGAGAGTATGATAGAGAATAAAGAGATTGAGAGAAGAGTGAAAAACATAAGGGGAGGATATTTATAGGTGTTTGGGAGGGAGGAGGGAACTGGGAAGGGCTAAAAAAATGAAAAAAAAAAACAAAAACAAAAAAGGCCCACTCCAACTGTTATGTTCAGACTACATGTGGCACGTCAAGCTTGGGCTAGGCGTGTTGGGCCTTTGTAGGTAGACATGGAAAACGGACCGGGCCGGCCCAGGTCGGCAAAAAACGGTCGCGGGCCGTGCCGGCCCGCCGGGTAGGCCCAGTTTGGCCCGCGGGAACCG
>JAMKQA010056595.1:0-28047 GCA_024699735.1 Posidonia australis | reverse complement strand
ATTCACCCCCCCCCCCCCCTCTAGAGAAGCTTTAGTATCCTACAGTACCGGCACATTGCTTAGATGTTCTCCGGATGTGGATTGGAAAATTGATGGACAGTGATCATGACAAGCTGTAGACATGGGGTATCCCCTCAATGTTCATGGATATTGCGAATGTAGAGGTTTTCCGATATCTTTTGTGTGCAGCTACCTGGTTTTGGAAGCCCGCTACCCATGTATTCCACTTCGAAAGAATTGAATTGACTTCCACTTTGGAGGAGGTCCGCTAGATGTGCTATCTGCAAAAGCTTATGGGGCTTACTATGTTTATGCGGCGAGATAGATACTTGTCAGTATTGAGTGAACTGACTGACCTGTCAACCGACGATTGTGGTCTTCAACTCATCTGTACTGATGGGCCAACTCCAATGTTACGATTGACATATTTTGACAAGATGGTCGAGATGCGCACCTCCTTGGGTGATGAGTTATGGCTGAGAAGTTTTGTGGTCCGCTTCTTAGGCGAGCTAGTTTTTAGCCACGATCGGACCGTTGTGAACATCAAGGTTGTGGAGAATATTTTGGTAGTGCTAACCCATCAAATGGACTTGGCTCTAGTTATCCTGGTAGAGATTTACCGAGCTTTAGACCAGTCATTATGTCATTGCCGACATTTTTATGGTTGCAGAGCTTTTGTACAGGTATGGTTGGCCGCTCATCTGGGTGTGGAGATCTTACACCGTTAACAGTCAGCTTTCGAATCTTATCTCTAAAGTGGTCATGCTCGCACCCTCACATCAGTTCACAAGGAGTTTGAGCGGCTGGAGAGTTTGACAGAACACAAGGTGACCTGGCGCATCATTCCGTCGACAACTCATAATTTCGAGACTTTCTTCAATACTACTGACATGCAGCTTATCATCCTATCGGGGCTGACTGGTGGTGTTGAGTTTCATCCAATTTGGGTGATGTGACAGTTCGGATACCAACAGGATTCCTTCGTTCAAGGGTTAATGCCAGCTCGGTTTCAAGAGTACCCTTTGGGCACTTATGCCATGACTAAGGAGCTATCACGCTTGTTAAATGGCTCCATCTGATCGGGCAGTCTCACAGTCATAAAAGGGAAGGGTTGTTCAACTGATTATGAAGTCGAAATTGAAGAAACCTGGCTGATCTGTGGAGCAGCTCCAAGCCATACACTGTTTACCAAAGCTAGAGGCTCTAAGAGGTCCAAGGATGATGCAGATTCTTGATATTTGTGTTGTGCTATTTTCTGAACAATATAATAACTGCATTGTATTTGATTACTACAGTAGGTTCATTGAAACACTTGTATCAGTTTGATTGGATGCTTATGGTTGATTTGAAGTTGGAATTGTCATGACCGTAACATGTGCTTGGATAGTTCAAACTTATGCCTTCTTTTGCCTGTCGACTTGGCACTGGAGTGTGCCCAGCAAATAGCCGAGAATATTATTTCAATTTGGCACCAATGCCTGGACAAACGAAGCTATCATAGACTTCTGTACCAAGTAGGAGGGATCCCAGTATCCATCCCAGATTTGATTCGGATGGATAAATCTCGGTGCCACCTCTTTGCCTTTGAATTTCAATCCTGATAGGTGGAATCGAGGAACCCTTTTCCATTTTCTTCTAGACTACCCGACGGAGTCTAGATGGTCCCATCCACGATTCGATCCAGATGAGCAAATCTCGGTGCCACCCCTTTGCCTTTGAATTCCGATCTCGATAGGTAGATTCATGGTCACTTTTCCATCTTCTTCTAGACAACCAGACGGAGTCTAGATGGTCCCATCCAAGGTTCGATCCGGACAGACGAATCTCGGTGCCACCCCCTTGCCTTTGAATTTTGATCCTGATAGGCGGATTCAAGGCACCCTTTTCCATTTTCTTTTAGACTAATGGACGGAGTCTAGATGGTCCCATCCCAGGTTCGATCTGGATGGATGAATCTTGGTGCCACCCCTTGCCTTTGAATTCTAATCCTCACTGACAGATTCAAGGCCACTTTTCCATCTTCATTTAGACTACCGGACGGAGTCTAGATGGTCCCATCCCAGGTTTGATCTAGACAAACAAATCTCGGTGCCACCCCCTTGCCTTTGAATTTTGATCCCGACAGGTGGAATCGAGAATACCATTTTCCATCTTCTTCTAGACTACCAGACGGAGTCTAGATGCTCCCATTCCAGGTTCGATCCGGTCGGATGAATCTCGGTGCCACCCTTTGCCTATGAATTCCGACCCTGACAGGCGGATTCAAGGCCACACTTTTCGATTTTCTTCTAGACTGCTGGACAGAGTCTACATGGTCCCATCCTAGGTTTGATCCGGACGGACGAATCTCGGTCCCACCCTTTACCTATGAATTCCGACCTCGACAAGTGGATTCAAGGCACCCTTTTCCATTTTCTTGTAGGCTACCAGACGAAGTCTAGATGGTCTCATCCCAGGTTTGATCTGGACAGATGAATCTCAGTGCCACCCTTTGCTTGTGAATTCCAACCCTGTCAAGCAGATTCAAGGCACCCTTTTCCATTTTCTTCTAGACTACTGGACGGAGTCTAGATGGTCCCATCCTAGGTTCGATTCGAATAGACGAATCTCAGTGCCACCCCCTTGCCTTTGAATTCTAATCCTGACTCAAGATTCTAGGCCACTTTTCCATCTTCATTTAGACTACCGGACGGAGTCTAGATGGTCC
This sequence comes from Posidonia australis, assembly GCA_024699735.1. NCBI lineage: Eukaryota > Viridiplantae > Streptophyta > Magnoliopsida > Alismatales > Posidoniaceae > Posidonia > Posidonia australis. Next base: position 25,340 of record JAMKQA010056595.1, on the reverse strand, counting down.
CATCCCAGGTTTGATCCAGACGAATGAATCTCGGTGCCACCCCCTTGCCTTTGAATTCCGATCCCGACAGGTGGAATCGAGGCTACCCTCTTCCATCTTCTTCTAGACTACCAGACGGAGTCTAGATGCTCCCATTCCAGGTTCGATCTGGACGGATGAATCTCGGTGCCACCCTTTGCGTATGAATTCCGACCCTGATAGGCAAATTCATGGCCACCCTTTTCGATTTTCTTCTAGACTACTGGACGGAGTCTAGATGGTCCCATCCCAGGTTTGATCCGGATAGATGAATCTCGGTCCCACCCTTTGCCTATGAATTCCGACCTCGACAAGTGGATTCAAGGCACCCTTTCCATTTTCTTCTAGGCTACCAGACGGAGTCTAGATGGTCCCATCCCAGGTTCGATCTGGACGGATGAATCTAAGTGCCACCCTTTGCTTGTGAATTCCAACCCTGTCAGGCGGATTCAAGGCACCCTTTTCCATTTTCTTCTAGACTACTGGACAGAGTCTAGATGGTCCCATCCCAGGTTCGATCCGGATGGATGAATCTTGGTGCCACCCCCTTGCCTTTGAATTTTGATCCCGACAGGCGGAATCGAGCCTACCCTTTTCCATCTTCTTCTAGACTACTAGACAAAGTATAGATGGTCCCATCCTAGGTTCGATCCTGACAGACGAATCTCGGTGCCACCCTTTGCCTATGAATTCCGACCCCAATAGACGGATTCAAGGCCACCCTTTTCCATTTTCTTCTAGGCTACCGAATGGAGTCTAGATGGTCCCATCCCAGGTTCGATCTGGACGGACGAATCTTGGTGCCACCCTTTGCCTGTGAATTTCGACCCTGACAAGCAGATTCATGTCCACCCTTTTCCATTTTCTCCTAGACTACCAGACGGAGTCTCGATGGTCCCATCCCTGGTTCGATCCAGACGGACGAATCTCGGTGCCACCCTTTGCCTATGAATTCCGACCCTGACAGACAGATTCAAGGCCACCCTTTTCCATTTTCTTTTAGGCTACCGGATGAAGTCTAGATGGTCCCATCCCAAGTTCGATCCAGACCAACGAATCTCAGTGCCACCTTTTGCTTGTGAATTCCAACCCTGTCTGGCAGATTCAAGGCCACCCTTTTCCATTTTCTTCTAGGCTACTGGATGGAGTCTAGATGGTCCCATCCCTGGTTCGATCCAAACAGACAAATCTTGGTGCCACCCTTTGCCTGTGAATTCTGACCCTGACAAGCGGATTCAAGTCCACCCTTTTCTATTTTCTTCTAAGCTACCGGACGAAGTCTAGATGGTCCCATCCTAGGTTCGATCCGGACGGACGAATCTCGGTGCCACCCTTTGCCTATGAATTCCGACCTTGACAGACGAATTCAAGGCCACCCTTTTCCATTTTCTTCTAGGCTACCGGATGGAGTTTAGATAGTCCCATCCCAGGTTCGATCCGGACGGATGAATCTCGGTGCCACCCCCTTTGCCTTTGAATTTTGATCCTAACAAGTGGATTCGAGGCTACGCTTTTCCATTTTCTTCTAGACTATGGGACGGAGTGAAGATGGTACCATCCTAAATTCGATCCGGACGGATGAATCTCGGTGCCACCCCTTGCCTTTGAATTCCGATCCCAATAGGTGGAATCGAGCTACCCTTTTCCAGTTTCTTCTAGACTACTGGAAAGAGTCTAGATGGTCCCATCCCAGGTTTGATCTAGACGAACAAATCTCGGTGCCACCCCTTTTGTTTCTAAATTCTGCTCCGAACGGATGGAATCAAAGCAAACTATCTTTTTCCTCATCACTTTGGGCTGGTATCCCGAACTACTCGAATGACTTCCGTCATTAGTCACTTTGGGTTGATAACCCAAACTATTCGGTCGATAGGTCCATCAACTTATCATACTTTGACCATCAATTTGCAAACATTATAGTCTTACCTAGTGCCCCTTTCCTCGGGTTGATACCCCGAACTATCCGGTTGACAACCATCATTTTATCAGGAGTGGGTTTATACCTCGAACTATCCGGTTGTCGACTGTCATCTTGTCAGGAGCGGGCTAATACCCCAAACTATCCGGTTGACGACCGTCATCTTGTCAAGAGCGGGCTGATACCCCGAACTGTCTGGTTGACGACCGTCATCTTGTCAGGAGCGGGCTGATACCCCAAACTATCAGGTTGACGATTGTCATATTGTCAGGAGCGGGTTGATACCCCGAACTATCCGGTTGACGACCATCATCTTGTCAGGAGTGGGCTGATACCCCGAACTATTCGGTTGACGACCATCATCTTGTCAAGAGCAAGCTGATATCTCGAACTATCCAGTTGAAGACGGTCATCTTGTCAGGAGTGAGATAATACCATCAAACTATCTGGTTAACATCCGTTATCAGTCTTTCCTTAGTTGGCAAGTCCAATGTCATGCTGTGCATTCCTTTCAGGTCTAAAGGTCTGTCATTCGCCAGGTTCCCCCTGTCGTGCAATGAGCCCGACAGTTTTGGCATCCCTTGGTACGAGCTGCGAAATCCCTCGCGCTCCCCTTCGTGAGTTGACAGGCTACCTGCTTATCACCATCCCCCTGTCGTGATGCATCAACATCACCCTCATGCATCACACGACATCAGGGTCAACCCTTGCATTAGCATCTTGCATGGCCCTGAGTCATGACTTTTGGTGCATCCACTGAATAAATGATTCACGGCATCATAGCAAATACCACTCTCTCGCAAACTCAAGTGGAGTGTCTTGTCAATCCTAAGCATCAGTCTCGGTTCCATCCATCCCTTGACCTCGCTTAGGGAGGGGCATCTGTAGTGACCCCGATTTCGCAGTCACGTGGCAATAGGCTCCTTTGGAAAGATGCTTTAGTTGCAACCACAACCACTAAACCCTAACTCACCAAAACCCTAGACCCTCAAGCCCACTTAAGCCCACATAAACCCACTCTAACCTAATCAAGGTAAAAACCAATAATTAAAGAATCAAAACCAAATAAAATTCATTTAAAACATTTAAAACCCTAATTAATTAAGAAAAACCCTAATTAAAACCAAAATTAAACAAAATCCATCTAAATCCACTTAAAATCCTAATTACTCAAGTGAAAACCCTAATTAAGGTCAAGATTAAACAAAATCCACTTAAATCTACTTAAAATCCAAGTTAATCAAGTGAAAACCCTTATTAAAGTCAAAATCAAATAAAATCCATTTAAACCACTTTAATCCATTTAAATTCAAGGGAAAAACCCTAAAAAAACCCTAAAGTCACTTAATTAAGTTAAAAACCCTAATTTAAACCCAAAACTTTAATTAAAATCCAAAAAACCCTAATTAAAGTAAAAACCATGATTAAAATCTAAAACCCCTAAATTCTAATTAAAACACAAAAACCCTAATTAAACTAAAAAACCCTTAATTAAAACCCAAAAAACCTAATTTAAACTAAAAACTCTAATTAAAATCCAAAACCCTAAAAAACCCCTTAAATAAGTAAAATCCAAATTTGAAGTCAACTAATTAAACATTAAATCACAAAATCAAAAGAATTTAATTAGAACCACAAGAAACCTAAGTTAAATAAAACTTTAAAATCCCTAAAACCCTAATCACAAAAACCCTAAAATAAAAACAATAATCCTAAAAAATTTTAATCTAAAACCAAGTAATTACATCCTAAATTAAAATCAAAAAATCAAAATCATAAGCCTAATTAAAAACCTAAAACAAAACCAAAACCAAAACCCTAAAACCTAAAACAACAAAAACAAGAAAAAAAACCAAAAGCCTAAAAAAAAACAGGCCCAGCCCAATCCACATTTAATTTAAAACTTAGGAAAGAAAAATAATGCTACAGTCCCTTCTCCTTCCCCCGTAACCATCTCCCCATCCCTCCATCCCCACGAGCTGGCCAACTGCTAGCCACGATGCCATGATCCTCTCTACGCCATCCATCGCTCTTAAAAGCGCAAAAAACCACTAGAATGGGATGGAGAGGGAAAACCAGAGAAATTGATCAGGGGAGAAATCAGAGGAGTGAACTCGAGAGACCCCTGCAAAACCCCGAAGAAGCCCAGTTAATTCTCAGAGTCTGAAACAACCTCCACTAGCCTTTTCTCGCAACCCAAGACCCCTGCCACCACCGTCGGAGGTGCAACCAGAGTGTCGTCGTCGACTCTTGCCGAGAGAAACAGCCCCTTAGCCAGGTAATCCTCCCCCTTCAGTTCATTTTTTTCTTCTCTTTTAGTTACATTCGGACTAGTCGAGCCTTCCAAGCATGCTCCGCAGGAGTTGGCAGGCCCAACTCACTGTTGTCTCCGCCTCCGGTGGTGGGTTCACCACCACCAGCGAGGCCAAGGGTCTCCCGGGATGGAAAAGGCCCCTTGGGGCCTCTCCTCCTCCTTCCTCCTCCTTCCTGAGCTACCATTGCTCAGGAGTCCAGCAGGCCTTCAATGGCCGGAAGTACCTCACCACTGCTCTGCGTCAATGATCGCCACCACGAAGCCACTGGAAGCCTCTAGATGCCCTCGCCGCTCGTGACCACGCTAGGAAGCTCCGCCGCTTTGCCACAAACGCCCCCAAGTAGACCCATCGCCGCTTCAGCCTCCAGATGACCGCCGTCGTCGTCGCTGCACCCATCGTCGGAGCTCGAGACGATGAGAGCCTTTCAGGCCACCCTAGCCTTCGATGACTCCACTAGGATCCACCTTGCGCTTCTCCGAAGCTTCTCTGGTACTTGCTGCACCATTCCAACCGTTGTGTTGCTGGCAGTCTCCTCCACCATCATCTTCTCTAGTGTTGACGACTGCTCGCCGGAGCTCGAGGTAGGGGAGGCATCTCAGGCCTCCCCAGTCTAGCCCAACGCTCTTGGAAGCTCCGCCGTGCTTCTCCCTAGCCTCCTAGGCTGTCGCCGGAGCCCTTCTAGTTGCCGCACCGCCGCCAGGTCACCGGAGGTCACATTGGAGTGGGAATGTCGACGATCCTCCGGTGATCTTCGAAGGATAGGTTTTTAGTTTAGGTCCAATTAGTTTTAAGTTTTTATTTTTAAGTCCTTAAATCATTTCATTTAGGTCCAACAATTTTGTATTCAAGCCCTTATAAATTTAAATAACTTTTGTTTCTTTATTCTGTTTTTGTAATATTGCATCATGTTCCCTGATCTTTTTTCCATTTTCATTTTCTATTCTATAAGAATTTGTTTTATTACAGTTAAGTCCCTGCAAGCATATTTCTTTTATAATTAAGTCCTGAAATTTTGCATTTGCCCTTAGAGGTCTTTGAAAAGAATTTTCTTTGTACAATTGGCATTCATAACCTTAAAGTCATCCATAATTACACTGATCATGTAAAAAACTTGATTTTTATCACATTTTGGTCCTGAAATCTTGAGGTTAGCCCCTAACTCAAACCATAGTGTTTTTTGGATAGGAATATTTATACCTAAGCCCCTAAATTTTTTCTTAAATCATTAATGTTGGTTTTAATTGTATTTTAAACCACATTTTAGTATGTTTCCCATTTATTGATCACATGTGCTTGTCATCACCTGAATAGAGTTTTCATCAAAAAAACATGTTTGCAATATAAATGAATATCTGATTTCACATTTTAGTCAGATTTGCACTTTATGTGTGATTTGGCACAGTAGACCCTGAACTTTCAGAAATTACCAAAAGTGCAATTTTCACACATGTCACACCACATAGCCACATTTTCTTTAAATCATTCATCCTAGCATTAAGATAAGACTTTCTGAGCACATTTTAACTATGATCTTCCCTTTTTTTGTGAATTTTGCACATTAGACCTTAAGTTTTCAGGAAACTATTTAGGTGCAATTCTCACACATCTCAGTGGTACATTTTCCTTTGATCTATCATCTGCACTCTAGGATAGAAGTTTCTGAATGTATTTTAGTTTAGGTTTTCACCCTTTTTTGTGAATTTTGCGTTTTGGTCCTTATACTTGTCCCTTATTGTGTTTACATCGTTTTATTATTTTTAAGACATTTTCCTTTGCATGTTTTCTTTTTCCTGACATTTTGCATATATTTTGGCATATCTTAGACCATGCATCTATTTATTACATCTAACCACTGAAATGACCAAATTGCCCTTGTGTTATCAATTCATGCACATGCATGTTAGTTGTTGCATCAAGTCATAGATAATCTCTGTCCAAATCATTCCTTAGTATCCTTTATCCATTTATGTACATTTTCATGCATTCTACGTAGTTTTCGTTGTATTTGCACATCGGTCCATCCTTTTTGAATAAGTTTGCATCTCATGTGTTTTTCCATGGATTTTCCTCCTATCTGTCTTTGGATTTCTTCGTTGGATATTTGATTTGACTACTTTTATTCCATATTTTTGGATTTTTTAATTTGATTTGGATTTCATCACCAGAGGGTGTACATTAGCTGATCGAAAGGCCCACATTGGCCCTATCACGGATTATTTTACCTTTTTAATTTTCACGACCTTTCTATGATTCCGATGATTTGGGTTGGCCCCGCTTTTGATCTTATTGATGTCAGTATGGTTTTCCTGAACATTCTGTCCAAAAACATCGTCATTTTATGTGAATTTCTTCGCATGTCAAAGTTTGCCTATTTTACGTGGACTTCTTCGCAATTTTTTCATCTCGATTTCTATGATGTTTGCCACGATTCTAATGATTTGGGTCTATCACATTTTTGTTGTTCTTGAGGTCGGTGTGGTTTTTCAGAACATTCTTTCAAAAAACACCATCATTTCTTGCAATTTTTTTGTCTTGATTTCCATGATGTTTTTTGTGATTTTGAAAATTTAAGTTAATTGTATTTTTGATTCTCTTGAGTTCTATATAATTTTCTGAGCATTTCTCGCTAGAAACCTCGTCATTTCATGTGATTTTCTTTGTTGTGTCATATTTGGTGATTCCATCATTTCATGTAGATTTCTTCGTAATTTTGCATACCATTTCGCACATCCATTTGGTCTTGTCTTGGCATTTATATCAGCATGATTAGAGCACAATCTAAGCATAGCAAACATTCATTCAATTCTTAGCAAGCGAATTAGACTAGAAAATTTGAGTTTCTCGGACGTACGGGGGTGTCTAACGCCTTCCCCGTGCATAATAGAAATCCTTAGTCATCATTTGGTTAGTAAACATTTGACCTTCACATTTACAGTCCATGTATTCACTTTTTATGGTTTGTTTGTGGTTTTCCTCGTCTTTTTCTTAAAAGACTAGGTGGTGACTCCTTTTCTTTTTGTTTTTATTCTATCTTGTGTCTTTGCCATCTTAACATGGTTGTAGCCTCCTCCCTCTAGCACGACCCCACGTCGGATCCTCGGACGAGACATGGTCACACATACCATCTTGATTGTTCTCCCCCTCTCTCTCTCTCATCCACTCTCATGTAACCCACTCCTTCTCCTCCAACTCTCCATCTCCCTCTCTCTCTCCCACTCTCACGTAACTCTCCCATTCTCCTCCACCTTCATCTCCCTTTCATCCTCTCTGACACCCACTCCCATGTAACCCACTCTTTCTCCTCCACCTATTCATCTCTCTCTCTCTCTCTCTCTCTCTCTCTCTCTCTTTACGTAACCTCCATATTTCCACAACTCTCCATCTCCCCACCTTCCCCCACGTAACAATAGCACACACGACCTCTCCCTCCTCTCCATCCAAATCACCTTCACCTCACACACACACACACACACACACAACACCCCCTTCCAGCCCTTGACCTCTAACCTTCCTCCTCATCCTCTCTCTCTTAGGTTCCATAGCAAAACACATACCAGCACCTCTCCTCTTCACCCAAACACCACCACTATACGTAGCAGAAGCCCTCCTCTCCAACCTTCACGTCCCCACCTACCTAGCCCTCCTTCATCTCTTCCTCTCCTCACCCAAACACCCAACCAAGCAACAACCCCCTCTCCAGCTCTTCCTCTCCTCCTCCCATCACCCAACAGTAGTCTGCTTCATGTCCTCCTCCCTTCATAGCAACACAACACCATCCTAATAGGATCTTTCCCCTCCCACTCCACCAGCGGTGCCACACACTTCCACCACCACTCAGCCCTCCTCACTACCACCCAAACACACCACCAACCACCGCTCTCTTCTTCTTCCTCTCTTGGCTGCCACCACTCCCTTCTTCCAGCAAGCAACACCCATAAGCAAAGCACCATCTTTCACTCTCTGACAAAGCCTTCCCTATAGCCGAGACTATTCCCAATTTTGACTCACCAGTAGTGCCTTCCCACTCACTGTGCAACCCTTTCACTGGCCATCCACCCCTTTTTTTCCAGCCAGCCAAGCCACGCCCATAGCACCCACGCCACCACTGGATCGCCGCGAGGTGAATCATCGGGAAGACAGCCAATCTGTGCATAGGTATGATCTCCTCCTTGTCTAAAATGCATGTTTTTCATTTGATTTGTTGTGTCATTCGTTTCCATACATTCTTCTTGGTTACCATGACATAAATCATGCATATATTCTATCATCCATATGCATCAATCCATGTTTTACATCATCCATGCTTTATTTTTCCATCCAAACATGTCCATGCATGTTTCCTATTTGTTTGCATCATCCATGCTTGGTTTTCCCTACGTATGTGTTTGCTAATTCATTTCCTACGTTGTTTAGTGTTTCATCTTTTTATTCATTGGATGTTACTGGTTCTGGTTTCATTGGTGCATCATATTTGATACAAGCATACTAGATTTCATATGGCATTATTGGTATTTTATGTTTCATGCATTTATCTACATTTTTGTTTTGCATTGCATTCATCCATTAGCACGACATCTCTGCCTTCCTCTTTGTCTCCTCTATCCACTGGAATGGCTTGTCGGAGTTCGTGGCCAGAGTTTCCAACCATGAGTTACCAGTGAACCCAAAAATGAAGGGAGGAGATGGGACGAGACACCCATGCATCTTAGATCCCAATTGAACCACTAGGCATGCACATCACCATCCCTTCATGCTCACCAAACCCTTAGTTGCATCACACGATCATTTGCATTCATCTTCTCTGACCTGCAAGCTTGCAGTCTATTCTGCTAAACCTAGGGCACACCTAGGTGGCATACATATATGATGCGCCAAGCTGGCACACCTTCCTAGCACATGGAGCCCGGTCCCAGGGTATAGACAATGGGTTTTGCTTTGTGTTTCACATGTCATCCCGGTTGCTTTAGGCTTTGGTTTTCATGGTGCTTATTCTTGGTTGTGCCATGACCATTCATGCATAGTTTCATCATCACACACCCTTTTTAACATTAGATTTGCACTTAGTAAAGCAGTGATGCTTACTGTACGTTCTCTTATGAATTGGTCGCCCTTTTGGGCATCGTTGATGCAACTTCTTTGCGTCGGCTTACGGTTAAAAGTCCAGGTGGCATGACAGAGCAATAGGTCATGTCCACCACCTATTTTGCATGGAATCAAAGCATTTGTATATCATTTAGCATAACATATAAGCATGCATTAGCATTTTATTGGCATACATATAGAGCTATGATGCAAGCTGTATCATGTTCTTTTTAACCGGATGTGATTGCCCTGCGTATGTCTCTCGTGGACCATGCCGGTGCCATTATGCTCTGGTCCAGATCCGATATGACATTATTGAGCGTTAGGTTGCATGCATTTTTACCCTTACTTGCATTTCACATAGCATCGAGCATGTATTTTAGGAATAATAAAGCATGTATTTTAGACATAGGTGAACATACATGCATAAGCCATACATGCAAGCAATAAGGGGTGCTAGTTTTTGTGCGTTCGGCCTTTCACACCACGCAAGAGTGTTCACTAGCATGGTTACAACTATAACCACTAGGATTCCTCAATGAGTTTGATTTTTTTTCTGGACAACTACATTACCAAGAGTAAAATTATACACAAGTTGGGTTGCATGTAGGGGCAAAAGGGGTGCTAGGTCAAGTACAAGTCATGGGTCAATATGGTTATCTATATGTAACTGTAATAGTTACTCTAGAAAGGGCTCATTGATCCTGAAGACATTTATAGTATGGTTGTCTTCTTCCAATTTTATCTTCTTGGGCACATTTTGGATCTATGATTCATTTGAGACAGTTATAGAGAATGTCGAATATTAACCTTTTTTTGACCTCATTTCCACAAAAAGGCAGCCATGACTCATGCAATTTGCCTATACCATAAGACCCAACTAGTTTTGAGATAGCAAGAATATTGTAAAGGAAGCTATATAAAATATGTATCTAATCAAGAAGAATGCTAGTGAAGTAAGGGTTTTACATATCAAGTAGAAGAATAAGTGGCCCAAATGAAATGATAAATGTCTAACTTGTAAAAACTAAGGCATTGGCTAAAGTAATAAGTTTAATAAATGAGAATTCACAAATTCAACCAAGAAAATTCCAATGGCAAAAGCACCATGATGTTGGGCCATTTTGTACATATTGTAGATGGCCTGAGATGAAACAACAACACAAGGTTTTCTCATGAGAGACATTGAAGGATTTAAGAGGCACACGCATAAAAATTTTGTTGATGACCCTATGGTTGGATCATCAGCTCAAACATCAAATAGCAAGGGGAGAAATGCCTGTAGTAAGATAAGTGAAGATGCAACACATTATATTAGACAAAATTACATTGATATTTTCTTTGAGCTATAAATGGAAGAAATTTCATTGAAAACCAAATGGAATAATAATTATTGTAGCCTATTTTTTGTGCATTTATCAACTAGGTCAACTATTGTAGTGTTAACTTGCATTGCACTCGTGAACAATACAATCATGTCACACAATAGGAGGAATACAATGATATATTACTGTGGTTTTCTAATTACTAGATTCATCTCTTATACTACGAGCAACACTAGTAAGGCAGTTTTGAAGTGCACCCAATTTAATGTAAGTAGCTTGTGAATGTTTTATATAAGTTTATTGTTAGAGCTTTAGAATTTCATTTCATTAATTATTTTTTTTCACAAGAAGAATTGATGTGCAAATTTTAGGAATGGAAGGATGCAAGACTAAATGATGTAAGCAACTCCAAGTGTCCATGCATGGCAGAAGTTAAAGAGAAGTTGGTAGACGTGCAAAATAAGGTGGTAGAGGTGCAAGACACGGTGATTGAAATGAAAAAGGCATAGTATGCATTGAACTTAAGGAGGAATAAAGAAGTTAGTATTATATTTGTGCTACTCTTCGCTATTTGGGTGACTATTTTACTCCAATAAAGGATGTTACTGTTAATGTTCAATATTACTTTAAATTGTATAAATATTTAGATGTTAGTAAAGCCTATGGCCTTGTTTGACATATATTACATCCTAAGACAATCATAAGTTACCCTTATGTAGGAGCTGACTCTCTGATTAATTAAAAATGATTTCATGCTATTATTTTTATGATTCGCAGGCTTCACTTTCAGTCTGTGCAAAGTTATCAACTCATTACTATGCAAAGTTATTTTTCTGATTACATTCTGTTTGCCCATCGGGTTATATTTTTTGAATTGCTTAAAAATGCTCAGAGGCCAGATGTATGTGTGTAATATCGCAATGTAAGCTAATTCGTATTCCATTCTGGCTTAATTTCATTTCTTCTCCAATATAGTTTGATTTATCAAGTCCATCCATCCACTACGTTACATATTGTTGTTTTCTGGTCCATTTCTTTGTGAGATTTTTTCACTTCATACTGCTGTAGTTTAGAGGCTGCTAAATCTTCTTTTTCTGCTAATTAAGGTCGAAAGCATGAGGAAAGCATACCGTAGAATTTTCATGCCTGTTACAAATTCAGGAGGTGTTGAGGATCGGCTCACTGAAGTGGTAAGTAAGTTTTAATAGGATTTTATTTTGTCAACCATTGTCAACCATTGATATTTAGTTTTACTAGACTATATGTTACTGGCTTAATAGGATCGGCTACTGTTCGGTATATGTTACAATCCATCTGAGACTCTTTTGGTAATGATATCCGTGGAATTGGCACGTTCCGGCACTGGACTTGCCGCCCTTGATGAACTGATGATGGCTAGATTTTCCAGAACTTTACAATTAAAACCTTGGAACCATAATTTCCTTAGAATGTGATCTTATCTAATAGCATGGAGTAGCCATTGGATTACTGTTGTATATCTATGCTTTGACAATATTATTCGGCCAATACCTTTTTACGCCATTGTCAAATTAATGTTTATTACTTCCCTATTTGGTTAGCATGAAAATATAGGTTTTCTAGCATATTGTTATTCTATTTGCAGTCTCTGTTTGTATTCAAAGGAAATAAGTAAGATAACCATCTTACTGCTATTATATTTGCCATTGTCAAATTAATCTTTGTTACTTCCCTACTTGGTTAGCATGAAAATATAGGTTTTCTAGCATACTGCTATTCTATTTGCAGTCTCCGTTTGTGTTCAAAGGAAATAAGTAAGAATGTACAACGTACCTCATCCTCACTGTATGCATGGCCACCTTGGGGGACAAACAGCATGTCGCCAGTGGCAATCTCAAATGCAATACAGGCGACGGACCACATATCAATAGAAAATGAAAATCCTGAACCAAGAATAACTTCTAGAGCTCTATACCGCCTCGTCTGGATTTCAATTGTGAAATTTTTACTGGCCCAACAAACATTGCCAAAAAGTTTACAATCTTACACGTCATATCAATTCCCTCCAAGCTTTTTACATTCTCAGACAATCCTGTCATTTTAGCAATTTCCTTCCTAGCTCTTCTCCTCACCTTCTTCTCGATCATATTAGCAAAATGTTTCCACCATTGAGGTTTCCTACAGGCCTATCGAGAATTGGGGTAAACCCAGAGCGCACAGGATCCTTTGCAAGATCAATGGAGGAGGCAAGGAGAATATTTTCTGGTTTTAAATCTGAATGAATAATAGCAACTTTGATGTGCAGGAGATTGAAGTGCAAATCTCACTAACTCTATTCAGTCCAATGCCCTATATTAATAAATAGTACACTTTGCATTCCTCCAAAATAACACAAGATTGTAGCGGACTAACTATAGTAAGCTATCACCGAGTAATTCAATGACCAGACAAGTGGTCTTTCTATGATAAAGAAGTACTAGCTGCTAGATTTGCATGTCTTTCTAGCAAATTCTTTGTTATATCTCATCATCAAGTTGAAGCACTTGACAAAAATCTCTGCTTTAGAAATTGTTTTGCAGTTCATTCCATTGAAATACTTCCTAGTTGTTGACTGACTTGATCAGATGATGCAAGTAAGATCCCAACATATATTGGGAAAGATAAGGACAAGTCATAAGTTTAAAACTACTAATGTAACAAACCCATAATTCATTCAACTAGACCAACAATTCTACATACTCTTAAAACATCAAGTAAAATAAGGACAAGTCATAAGATTCACAACAGTCTCGTACATTAGAAATTAAAACATCAAGTAGCAATAACATACAAACCAACAATGCGTCTAGCATATCAACAACATTAAAGTTCAACAACAAATAAAGCATCCAATACCAACAAAATAAAGATAGAACTCAGTAAACTATTGACAAGTCATTAGTCATCTAAACATTGGTTTGCCTACAGAAATCTATTCATCATACCTCATCTTCAGCCATTTCAGCCTAAGACTTGGTGGTGTCATGTCAACAAATGCCTCCCTTAGGCTTGAGCTCTCAAAATGTATAATAACATATAAGTACAACTCAGAGTCAATATCAATGTCATCCTCCTTGAGCAACTACAAGCATCTTCCCATGCTAGTGTTGTCCTTCAACTAATCATATGCCTCAACATGATCCAACAGAGGCAAGCCTAGTTTCGAGAACTTCCTTGTTGGAGGTCTTCACCTTCTTCTGTTTCCTTACTATGGCCAATGTACTAGCACTTGTGGAACCTTATGCAATACCTGTGCCAACATTATTATTATAAGAAGTGTCCTCCCTATGCAAGTTCTGTGTTGCATCAATAGTCGAAGGTGGGGGGAACGTTGCTGTGTCAGTTAAGTCATCTGCTTGACCTTGACCTAAATAAAGAGATGGGGCAATGGCATCGAGTATGAAGGCATTCTTCCTCATAGCGGCATTCCCATTAAAGAGCTTCATTAGTTTGTCATGAAACTTGAGCCTTTTATACCTGAACTTCTCGCATTTCATTTCTCATTGCAAGCATAAAAATACGTAACCAAATTATAACAAAAGAAGTTATGTAAATACCAACATAATTTTTTCAAGTATAACTTAAGGAACACAATTCTACATAATTTTGTGTGTAGAAGAGAACTCACAATCTTGAATTGCTCCCACCAATAGTCGTCTGCTCCCTTCCAAGTCTGTGTTCAGCTTCCAACCAATCCTAGTTTGCAATGAAATTGTTTTTCGAGGCTGTTAATCAATGCGTAGCCTCTCAAACTTGTTATTGAGTTGCAAACAGGTTCGTTTTACTCCACGCAACACAAAAAGCCTCTTCTCCAATTTTTCATAACTAGTTGCTTTCAAGTAGGAACCTGGCTTATGTCCTTCAAGGTGCAAGTAGATGCAAATGTTGAGGAAATTCTCAACTAGGTCATCATCCCATGTGTGTCTACCATACTTCAAGCATTTTATTTAAGCCTCCAACAATAGCTAGCCTACTCCTTGAACTTTCGAATTGACGAGTGACTCCACTTGCCCAACCACTAGGAGGTGTAGCGATAGTACTCGTCTGATAGTTGTTGTTCATTTCATTATCGTTTGTTATCAAATATTTGGTCAGTTGGTGCCCTTAACTTGTGTGCAAGGTCCTTATTGCTATCCATTTGTTTCCTAAATCCTAAAATAAATCAACAACATATTAATAAGTAGGGCAATGGTAATGATGTTGGCAATGAATAAAAAGACCCCTTTATAAAAACAAGGGATTTAATAAGGTATGAAGCATATGGTAAAATCACAAAATGAGTTGTCTAATGCATAACATTTCCTTTCATTTATATTGGGAAGTAATGTTTCACACTTCTATTAAGGTCTTAAGCTACATAAGAATGATAAGAAACCACATGAAAGTAGCAAGCGCCCACAATTAGATAAAGAAGGTATCTTGACAATGCTAGAAAAGCTGAAGCCTACATAATAATCATAAAAGATGAGTTAAATGGTAATCCCAACAAATCAATAAGGACACTAAAAAATGAAGCAATAAAATGTTGAGATATACTAGAAATCAAACAAGCTCTTTCGTTGCAAGAGCTTTTGTTAGCTCATACTTTTTTCAGTTTCTCCTGTGCAACAGCTTGAACATAGGAAAACACCAAAACACATAAGATATCTTGATCGAGAAGTATGCAAAAGGGGAGAATTCAACCAATACTATAGTAAAAATATACACAATGATAAATACTCTCCTTTGCCTAATGACTAATTTTAGTTAACAGTTAATATTGGATATACATGTTAGCACTTAGCACAACATAAACATTGGATATAAATGTTAGCACAACATAAACATTGATAGAGAAGATAAATTTTCTACATAGAAAACATACAAATGTTTCTACAGTGCATGGTTGACACTTAACATACTTTCCTGGTAGAAGGCCAACAAGATAACATTCACATTTACAGTGAAAGTATGGTCTTCATCTTTTTATGCATACCCTATAGAAAGTTCCAAGACCTGCTTACTATAGATTTGCTTGAACACATTTGTATTCGTGTTTGTCTAGCTATATTTTTTTGTTTCTTTTGAGACACTAAATGCACCTGTAGACACCCAACTTTGGCAGTCACTCACTGATGGAATTCTTCGGAAGAGCACATTGGTGGCAACAAGGCATTTCCCACACTAGAGCCCATTTTGCACTCCAAACCAACCCTAAAAACCCTAAATCCAGTCCAACACCTTCGACTAGGTCTACCAAGGGTCCGACGAATCTACCAAGTGAATATATATGGTGAATACATGCAACATGGAAACCTGGAGAAATGCCCTATTTCAGTGTAAACTGACAGAAGGGTGCAGAGGTCTTTCCACCTTGTGTAATCACCCAATTCTCTAACACCATTGGCCAAGGTAGATCTGGGTGTGTACCACAATGTCCTAGGACCATCATACCCCTCTTGCCAATATTAATCCCCATCCAATCCACTTGATTTAATCCTAACCCCTCGTCATTAATCAACTTTAAAATCAATGACATCCAACTTCTCTTCCCTCTATAAAAGCCAACCTGAGCTCACTCTCTTGGCCTCTTCTTGGTTCCCCAGCCTTGAGCGCACACATACAACCCACCTCCTGCCATCAATTCCCCTGTTCCGGTGACCTATCCCCTTCTTCGGCCATCCACTACCTCTATTACAACCCTGCATCAACTGCAATATTCGACCTCGGCTTTGTATCAATTGCATTGTGTCGAGCACCCCTTGGTTTCCTGATAGAGCTTCCCCTCTCATCGGAATACCACTTCACAACCCACTGGCCACCATCGTTCGTCACTTCTGGTCAGCCAAAACGGCCACCCCTCCATCACTTCCCATTCACTGAAACAACTCGTTCGAAATCACATTGCACATCTGAGCACTCCACCAACTTCACCCCAGTCCTCCTCGACAGCCTCCAGCAGCCGTGAAGCACCGACAATCCAGAGCAAGCAGTTGATGACTGGTGGAAACAAACAAGCATCGCCGTAGGTAAGTTTCCTTGCCCGTGCTTCTACTTATTTGTTAGCCTTTGTGATGTTTCCTCTTTTTATTCCTTGTATAATTCATATTCATTACCCTATAATCAACGATCATACATCCATTGCATCATGAATCGCCGGCAAAGGGTTCAAACAGCTCGAAAATGCCAGACAGACTGTGAGCTTGTTTGAAACCCCTTTTGGTGCATCATCACCTTCCTCCCTCTTCTCTCAGTCTTCCCTAACGTCCATTTGATGCTCCTTGTGGCCTGTATGGCTGGTTGAGCTCAAGGTCATCAGCGAAACAATGGGAGGACGGCATAAGGTTCACAGTGCACTTCACTGCATACACATTGCATTCTAACATTCCTCTTCATCTCTTTGTACCTCTGGAAGTCATGGATTGCATCGCCAGAGCTTTTGGTTTGAATCCACAGTTGAGCATGCTAGTGGAACCCATTTCTCGACAAGGTAGATGGGTAGAGCTAACCATGTGACCCTGCCAACATCCGGATGTCTAGGTATGTTACCCTGCATGCCCTCTAACGTACCCATGCATAGCATTGTCATTTGCATCGTTACATATCGATTTGGTGTGATGAGAAGCTTGCTGTCTGTTCTGCAATTTAGTTAGCGAATCCCGATGATGAGATTAGATGGCAAAAATTATCAATGAATGTTTCCAATGAATCTAGTCAACAGGAATCAGTGGCATGGCCAATTGAGTCAGAACTTACTATTTAGCTAAGCACCTTACATCACTCTGTTTTGATTTCCTCACATGGTTTTGCATAATTACCTTCTATTATCTGCATCTGTTTCTTCATGTACATTACATGGCTTGCCGATGTTTTCTAGCATACATCCATCCATAAGGTGATGATGCATGCTACTTGGTGTTCTTTTGACCATCACATTGGTATCTCGGTCTAGAACTCGTGTAGCATTGCTGAGAATTACTTTGCATGTTTTTCCGTCCATTCATCTCAGCAACATCAACATGGCATATAACATTCATGGCATCTTAGACTTAGCAAGCATACATGATCATTTTCATTGACGACACACAAGCGAGTGAATAGCTTAAGAAAGACCAATTTCTTAGGCATATGGGGGTGCCTAACACCTTCCCCATGGGTAACAGGTGTCCTTACCCTTTCTCTAGCCTACCATGACTAATGCGTTGCATCCATGAGGTACGAAGCATGCACACATTCATTCACATTTATTCATTCATCTGTATCTTTTTCCCGTATTTTTGTACATCTGATTTTCCTCATCTTTCCGGTTAAAAAGATTAGGTGGTGACTCCATAATCCATTTCTTTTGCTTTTGTTTTGGTGTTTTCGAGTCGAGTATCCTTCATTGGATTCACCACCTTCACTATGACCTTATCAGTTTGCGAGTCAAATTTTCATACCAGAGTCACAAGTTACTGTGACATGGTCACAGGAACTAGCATCTCCACTAGGGATGTAAGACTCTGGCTTTCATTTTTTCGCTTTTCGCTTGTTTTCCTTGCTTTATGTTTACTATCTTGTCGCCATTTGTTTGCATCTACATGCTTGCTACATGCCTTCTGCTTGCTAAGTGTTTTCTTTTACACACTTGCTAAGCCACAACACATGCACATGCCATGTTGCCTGCCTTTTGATGTGATGGATGTTTTCTTTTTTTCACCATCATGTTTACACAACACGCACACATGCCATGATTTTGCATTTTGCCTGATGTATGCTTACTTGCTTGCCATGCCTCAGTGTCTTCTTCCCCTTTTGCACTTGCCATCCTAGGGAAAGTATAGACGTGTTTGCTTCCCCCTAGTGGCTTTATCTAAAATCCACAACAATAAAACAATGTTTAGGTGGAACTAGAGACTTCAGTGCACTCTCTCCCCTATCTGGCTTAATAAAACTCGCAAGTAAAAGACAATAAAACATAGTACATGAATGAGCATTCTAGAAGCATGTATCTTCTCCTCTCTGATGTCTACTTATAGTCTACGAAGGACAGTTCTGGTCCCCCATTCTATGGCTTTGACATAGGACGTGGTGCCATTCTGTCCCTTCTTGTCTAGGGGTCGTGTCGGTGTTAGTAGAGGGTACAGCTCATTGCTACTGCATGAGTCAAGGCTCTTAATGCACCACTCATTCACTACCTGTGCTTTGGGTCAGGATTTAAAGCGGGAACCTTACTTTCTAACTAGAGTCAAATCCCAAACCCATGAGGGCATCCAGATTATTTGGCCCACTCAGGACATGCATTGTGAGTAAATGCATTTTAAGACATGCATCTACATTGTGTGTCATGCATGCCACCTTAATAACTTGTATCTTGTCTTTGTCTCAAGTTTTGATACCTGTTTGTCTTTGCCTATTCCCACAGGTAGCTTGTGCAAGGTCCTCGATCAATAGCTCGACCATCTCTATCGTGGGTTGCCTCTTGTGGTCTCTCCCCTTTGTTCCCGAGCTAGTGTCACTTCCGACCATATCTCGTCCTCTGGTTCATGCCTATTCTTTTTGTTGTAATGCTGTTCACACCTACTCGCGATATACTATAGCCTAGCAAATCAGCAAGTCTCTTCCTACTACTTTGAATGGGGTCCTGATTGCAGTCCCTCCGTCCCTACCTACCGCTTTTGCAGCTCCTTCCTCCTCCCTTGCGCATTACTCCCTCGCAATTGAGGATTTCGCCCCTCCTATTTCGGGACAATGGCAAACCCTAATCAAACCGAAGCAAGTCGCCCAGACTCCTTTGGTAATCGACTCCCAAACTCCAAAGGTCTCACCTATCGTCCCTTCCCAGGGCCATCCCGCTACAAGAATCCAGGCTACGATGGCTGCTTCTCCTTTGGGGTCTCTCCCTATTGCTACTCTTGCCCTTGTGCCCCCACTCACATCTGTGCCTTCCCCTTCTAGCTCACCTGTCAACGAATCCTCTGCCCTGCAAGTGCAACATATGTTGGCTCTCACGCAAGAGCTACAGGACTTGGCTTTTGCCTACGTTCCTTCATCTATTCCCTTTCTGCCAACCCTTAAGTTTCCGATGCACCCCACTTCAACTCCACTAGCGCACTTCACTACACTTTTTCTCTTTCCATCGCTTCAATTCTTCACGACTCTAGCAATGGCAGCATCTTCCTTGCCTTTTGCATTCACACAACACTTTGCACAGCATTTATCTCCATCACCTGGTGGCCAGCCCTTCGGTTTGGTAGGAGCACAACATTCCTTAAGCTTATTGCTTGGTATTGTGCCGAGGCAATAGCTACCACTTCCACATTCTGCACCACACATAGCCCATTCATCTTTGCATCAGATAAAAGCCACTACATGCATCACAGCACCACCACACAAGGCGTCCTTGCACAGGTATGCTGGCCCTTACGCTTCGATGCCAAGGAGCATGAGGTTGGATCCAAAGAAGCGCTTATGCACAACCCATATAGCATACGTGGCACCCACCTCAGCTGCAATATCATCAACAGTAGCAACCTCAAACACCCTCCTTGCTAGGATGGACGATCTAGAGATAGCATTTCTTCAAGTGCTAGGTAGGGCCGCCAGTCCTATCAATTCCAGGACTTATGCTACTTCCCAAAGGCAATACTCCCTTTGAATTTTCACATCTCAGAATTCAAGAAATACAATGATAGAGGCTACCCAATATCGCATTTTAAGACATTTTGCAGAGACCTCGCTCAACTTCAAGGCGATGAGAGGCTCTTGATCTGCTTGTTCCAAAAGAGTCTGATCGACCTGCTCTCAAGTGGTTCACTTTGTTAGACATGATGGCCATCCAGACTTAGGATGACCCTAGCCAAGTGTTCTTGGAACAATATGCCTTCAACCTCAACCTAACTCCTAAGCACGAGGATCTGGTCATATCCGATAGAGTCCTCATGAACCATTTGGGGAGTACGTTGGTCATTGATGCGCACTAGCCTCCTAAGTCAAGGGTGGGCCCTCAAATGAGGAGTCTATTGAAATCATCATCAAGGGAGCACACCCAGTGACAGGGGCTCTACTCAGCATCCAGCATATCACATCCTTTGCATCCCTGATTCGGGGCAGTGTTGTGTCAAAGTTTCGTTTCGAAGTGAGAATTTCCTCACACTCTGCATTTACCAGGCAGGCTACTACCGTCTACAGTACCAACAACATCACCGACATCGCTACTCCAAGGAGGCAACTGTCGAGTACGTCAAATCTTCTATAGAGCCTATTGAGGTAGAGAATCAGCTTGACTCGGATCAATTATGACTTGCATCTAGCCCTCCACACACTACATACACACACTCCACCGTCGAGCCTGTGCATCACATCACGCCAGCTCGGTAAGGACAACAACCTAGGCAAAAGCAACCTCACCACATCAAAGAGGATTACACTCTTCTTGTAGAGCCACGGAGCGTCATCTTCTCCAAGGTTGAGTCATTTCTGAGACTCCTGAACCCTCGTCTGCTACCAAATCCTATACCTTGGTGGTATGATACGAGTGCATACTGTAGCTTTCACCGTCGTGTCGAGCATTTGACAAATGGCTGCATCACTTTGCGGGACGCTGTTCAGAACCTGATTGATCAAAAAGTCATCAACGTTGCCCTACAAGACGCAGACCACACACAAACACTTGCACACACACCCACACCTGCACTGGTGCACCCAAACTAGCCTGACACATCCTCACCTAAGTTTCTAGACTTTGAGGACGTCACAGGCTCAAGGGTCTTCGTCCTTTCTTCTGTCTCTCCCATTTCCAGTGTCTCACTGATGAATCTTGTTGATCTCATTGATCTGTCTTCACTTTCTGTTTTTGACCCTTCCATGGGGGGCATGGTCTTGGGTTGGCTTGCCTAGTGCACGCCAATGCAGCATTGAGGCTACTAGGAATCTGAACCCTAACAAAAGACATCAGCTAGTAGTTTCAACAACAGTAGCGTTCCCAATCGACCCTTCCACAGTTTGAGCCGTCGCTGCGATTCTGATGGCACTACTAGATTAGCCAATGACCTCATCAACACGAATAAAGCGGCATCAATAAAGTAGCCAACAGTAGGGGCCAGAGTTGTATCCTTTTCCCTTATTTTCTCTATTACTTCTTATTCTACATCATCGTCCTTATGCATTTAAAATATAAAAATCAGAAAAATTAGAAAATCAAAAACCCATAAAAATTTGATAAAAATGAGAATCTTGCATTATAATCATCTGCTCGATGACAAAAATCGGAAAGCTAGCCTATATCTGAATTGGACTGCCTTTCCTCAATTGGCATTACTTAGATGATCAAGTAGCGAAGGAGCCAACATCCATCAGAGCCAGACAAAGTGCCCAAACTATGCAAGGACCCCGCACCTCTAAGAGGGAGATAAAATGCTAGGGTGACGAGCGAGTGAGTCTGAAAAGAAAAAGAAATATACATCCACATGGACACAAAAGAAATAGAAGATAGAAAGCGAAGACAAAAGTCAACCCAAGAGCAAGAGACGTACGACGTAGCTCTACCCCTACCATATCATAAAGAGGAATCGAAGCTTGCGCCAGGCAAATTTATACTTTCGAAGGACTAGCCACTCTTCATGTAGCAAAAGCCTTTAGCCTAGACTAGGCACCTATTACCTCAAAGACAAGGATAGAGCGAGGTTGTGCGTCTATAAGGGAGCAAAAGAAATGTCAGTGATCTTAGAAAAGCAAGTATGGGACCCTAGAGAGTTTGGCATGGAGCCTGATCTATCACCACCCTACTCAAGCACCACCACTCACCCCACGAGGGCCATCCACAGCTTGTGACTATCTATAGGGCCAACTAAGTCGAGAGCGTCCTCCTCCAACAGGCATATAGCTTTCTAGCCTAACTAAGGACAAACAAACACAAAAAATACAAAACAACCAAAAAGAAACAAAAATTACTACATCTATTCAATAAAGCATTCTTACTTGCTCCAATAACCATAATAATTATCTTTGATCCCCTAAATTGTCTGCTTACAATAAACGAATCCGCCCTAATAATCTTCTTCATCATTACTTTGCTTGCTAGAACCTTTCTACTTGTGTATTGCATCGCATTACAGGTCATCACTGAGCGTCTTCGACCAAGGGCATTTCAACTATTTTCTGGTCAGAGTGCACCTACCACAAGGGCATTGGTCAGTGCAGAGGGTACCCTGACTTGTAAAAATTAGCAACATTGGCAACAACTCTCCGCAGTTCATCAAATTCCATCAACACTACTAAGGAATGCCAAATTATAGCACAACCCAACACAAAACAACCAAAACACAATGGTTGAACATGCAGTGGAACAAAATAGTCACTTACAGAGCAAGCATCATTCCTCGCCTTAGCTAACATCAATCTGAACCCTTTTGGCGGTGCAAAGTGCTCTCTTGTCGTAGCCTGACCCCCATTTCTTCTTTTCCTCCTTTCATCCCTATCAGCTCTTATTGTAATGACCCCCAAGTTGCTACAACTTAACCTAGTTACAATTTTTCATTTTATTATTATTATCTAGCAATTACACTAATTATGCAATTAAATTTAAGTACTCATAGCAGAAGTAGAATTAGTAAATAGTAGAAAATAAAACTAACTAAACACTCACCAGAATCCCTGAAGTGTGGCAATGTGACTCCTCCAATATGCACTAGCAACCGACTGCTACTATCCTGCACCTGGCAAAACACACAAACAAAGTACACATAAGTGACCACTCAAAACGATCACCCAAGACACACCTCACCTAAGACTACTCGACACTCCACACCAAGGAAACAGGCGAAACTTCACCACAAGCACAGGCATCCCACCTGGATACTGCAACACCAAACCCAAGCAATCCATTATTGTCCAGTAAGTAGCAAAACCTCAAAATCATACATTTAAAACCATTCTTTCTCTTTTCCTTTCAAAACCAAATGTATGCACTTTAAAATCCCTTTATGCATGCCCAAGAAGGCTGCTCTGCCAACTCAAGCCCAAAACCACACAAAACACACATGGCCTAGTCCCACGTACTCTCTAGGTGGGCCAGATGACCAATGGTGTTTGAATACTCTCTAAAGTATCCAGAGCACCCATAACAACAACCACAAAACAAACACAAAGCCTCTACTCTATGTAGCACAATCTCCTCTGGAACAAAACAGCCACACCAAAGCCTTGAAGCCTATGTTCCAAAACCAAGGAGCTACTACTCCCAAAGCACTATGTCTCAACTAGGTGCAACACCACGACCACTTCTGGGCCAAAGCCTGATTTCCTAAATCAGTACATAGAAAAAACCACAAGCACAATAATATGTTGAGCTATCTAGTGCCAAGTAGTCAACACTGGCCACAAGTAGTCCACCATGGAGCTACCACGATGCTTGCACTGCCATGGACAACCACCCTATGGAGGAGTCTGCCCATCCTGACATCTTTCTACCTGAAGTAGCCTCAAAGGCTAACCACACACTAGGAAAGCCTACTCATCCTACTCCTGGGCGAGCTATCCTCTCTCAGGACAAACCACAAGGTACGCCCTCTCGGTATCCTACACAATGCCCGAACCCTTAGAGGCTCCAACCTCCCAAGCTTAGCCAGCACCCACACTATGCCTCGATACCTATAACAACTAGGGTATCACATCCAGCTACGCAAGAGTCTCATACCTCTCGAGTCTGCTACCATGATACCTCTAAATACGAACAATACCCTAGGTCTTCAGCACTAGGGACTAACACCTACCCAGACAACACCTCGACCTACGAACCTCAGCCTTGGCCTTGTGAACAATGATCAAGGAGTATCATACCTCTAGGATTCGACAAGCACTTGCCTTAGCCTCTTGGTCTCAAGCACATACAAAAAACCACGAAAAACTCTTTCCAAAACTATTTGCAAATTGATGCATTTCTCTTCCCAAAACCTTTTGGAAAACCATTTCGAAAACCATTAAATATTATTCCAAAACTCTCACAAAATCCTATCTCCAAAAGTGACACGAAAACCAAAACCACAACTCAAAGTACTGTCTTAATAGCTCTTCTGTCAAGCCAAGAAAGTCACACCAAATGCACTCAAAACACTAGTTCTAGTGCCAAAGTGTCTGACACCTACTAGTTTTGTGTGTCATATGGGCCACAACTAGCTCAGAGTCAAACACCGAACCATGCCATTGAATATCTAATTCAATGCATCATGCCAAACCATACCTCAACTGCAAATCCTAAGATTAATTATGAACCCTAAAGTCCATCTAAGTCATTTAAGGGAAAGACTTAGCAATTCTATGTCATATAGTCTTTTATCCTATTTACAACACTTAGGGATCTTACTAATTTATTTTAGGCAATCCTTATATCATCTCTAATGATCTTCCTAATTATTATCATGCCATAATTACCTATAAGGTTAATTTGACATTAAACCTATTAAAAACAAGTCCCTAAGGGCATAAATATAATTCACACAAAACCTAAGGACTGAAAAGTAATTTCTACAAAGTTAGGGACTGTGACCATGCCGGACCCGGAGGGAGGCGGGAGAGGGATCACAGCCATGCCAATGTCTGGCGAAGGCGTAAGGATAAAAGAAAAAGAAAAGGGAGTCGCCACCTAGTCTTTTAAGGGAAAGACAAGGAAAACCACGAAAGGATGAATGCATAGGATGCAAATGGGAA
>JAMKQA010056594.1:0-19557 GCA_024699735.1 Posidonia australis | reverse complement strand
AACCAAATGTTAGAACAAGGTAAATGACTCCAAACCAACATGTCAACAAACCAAAAAAGTGCAGAACTTCAGCATGCACGCTGTGAGCAACTTTACCTAAATCATCTCAATTTCTCTCCGTAAGGAAAAGATGGCATCCGATTTCTCCTTGATGACCTTCTCAACTTCCACAAGGCTTTCATCCTTCCTTTCCAGCTCCCTGCTTTTGTGTGCTATAGTCAACTCTTCAAATCACGAAGTCACGAAGTCAGTGAAGACGGCGCCCACGGCCATGGACCGCACGATCCCATCACCGAGCTCCTCGACCAGCGACATCGAGACCTGAATCGACCGGAGGATGGCGTCTTGGATCCAATTGGAATGCAAAGGAAATTGTGGCCCTTACCAATGAGAGGAAGGTGGAGGAGCGACCGGATCACCACTGCGAGAAGTGAGACGGGAGAAGGAGCGGAGGGTTTTGGGCGGAAATGGCGGGAATGAGGAAATGGAGAGAGCAAGAGCGGAGCGGAGCGAGACCACGACCGTACTCACTGCGAGAATTTATAGGGCGCGAGCCGGCGCGGGGGCCCATGCTGGGGGCAGGGCCGAGAGGGGGCGGCGGAGGTGGTGGTGAGGGTGCGAAGAGAGGGGGCGGCAGAGTTGGTCGTGAGAGAGGAGACGAGAGTGAATAGACGAGAGGGTCGGGTGTTTATAATTTTAAGGTACTATTGCGAGGACTATTGCGACTACATGTCCTCGCAAAGTCCTCACTAATATATTGCGAGGATTATTGCGAGGACATGTCCTCGTAAAGTCCTCACTAATATATTGTGAGGACATGTCCTTGCAATGTGCTCGTTATAAGTCCTCACAAAATCTGATTTTTCTAGTAGTGTCCTGGTTCCCTTCAACTAGAAGGGGATCCCTCAAGCCTCCCATGCCTGAGGACACTGTCGTCGCTTCATCGACCGTCGACTCATAGCCGTCGACGCCTCCTCTACCGTGGAGTCTCCTAGGGTGCCCCGATCATGCTAGCTCCAAACCACCACCTTTGGAAGACTCACTGCCTCGCCACAGAGCTTATCCCACTGCCTCGCCACGGAGCTTCCCCCACTGCCTCGCCACCACCACAGACCCCGGAGTGTCGTGCCTACCACCGCCGTGCCTATCGCAAGTGCCAAAGGTGGAAGGAACACCTCAGACCTCCCTGAACCTCACCGTCACCACTAGGAGCCTCCACGTGACGCTCCGATGCTCCTTCAACCTATGCCTCAGCCTCGCTGTCTCTGGAACATCGTCAACCACTTCGCCGTCGTCTTCTCTGACGTCGACAACTCCTTGCCAGAGTGCGAGGTGGGGGAGATCCATAGGCCTCCCCATCCCCTTCCGACGTGCTGGAGACACTCGTCGTGCCTCACTCTAGCCTCCTGGACCGTCGCCCACCTTCTTCCGCCGCTAGACCACTGCTGGATTGCCGATGGATCATTGCCGGAGCACACACCGGAGCAGAGACGCCAGCGATCTGTCGGTGATCTTCGAAGGGGGATTATTTGGCTCAGGCCCCTTAGTTTTAAATTTTTGATTCGTAGGTCCTTAAATGCTTACATTTAGGTCCTGTATTTTTATTTAAGCCCCTGCAGTTTAAATAACTTTTTGTTTCTTTTATTTTTCCTATGAATATTGCATGTAGCTCCCTGCATATTTTAATTTCCTATCTTTATTGCATTCATGCATATTTTATCACATATAGGTCCCTAAGATCATGATTTCTTTGCATTTAGGTCTAGAGATTTGCAATAAGCCCCTAGAATCTTTAAAAATGAGTTCTTCTTGGAAAATTTGCATATTGACCCTGAGAAATTGCATAATTGCACTGATCAGCATAAAAGTCCAATTTTTATCACATTTAAGCCCTGTAAATTTGCATGCAGCCCCCTAGGTTATTAACAAACAATCCCTGAACATAGGCAATTTGCATCTAGACCCTTAGATTAATTTTAAATCCTTCATTTAGGGTTTTAAATGTTTTCTCACCTATTTTTGATATTTTTCACTTATTGCATTCCATATCCTGCATTTAATCATAGATTTCCTTTAAAATCATGTTTACAATGTACATTGACTTGTAGTTTCACAGTTTAATCATATTTGCACTTATGTGTGAATTTTGCACTTTAGACCCTGAGTTTTTAGAAAATTACCAAGGTGTTACTTTCACACATCTCAGTGTCACATTGTCATTCGATTCATCATTTGCACACTAGAACAAAGGCCATTGAGTTTGTTTTAATCATAACTTTCTTCTTTTTCCATGAGTTTTGCACTTTAGTCCTTGATCTTATCCTTTACGGTATTTACATAGTTTTATTGTTTTCAAAACCTTGTCCTCTGCATGTTTTCTTGTGAACAACATTTTCTAGACATTTTGCACACATTTTGATATATCCTAGACTAGGCATCATCCTCATACATGTACCCATCACATCCGACCATGGAAATGACCAAATTGCCCTTGGACCACCAATTTATGCACATGCATGTTAATTCTTGCATTAAGTCATGCATAACCCTTGCCTAAGGCATTTCTCAACATCTTTTACACATTTAAGCACTTTTTGATGCATTTTGCAAGGTTTTCATCCCATTTGCATGTTGTTCCATCTTTTTTGAGCGAGCCGACATCTCATGTGTTTCTTTAGTGGAATTTTCTTCACTTTGTTTTTGAAGTCCTTCTCCAGACATTTGATTTGGTCCCTTTTATTCTGTATTTTCGGATTTTTTTTGATTTGATTTGGATTTCATTGCCTAAAGGCATATACAAACTAACCGAAGGGCCCACATTGGCCCATTTGTGGATTATTTCTCCTTCTTGATTTTCACGACTTCTTCCATGATTCCGATGACTCGGGTTGACCCCATTTTTATTCTTTTGGCATCAGCATGGCTTTCTGAACCATTCTTTCCAAAAACATCGTCATTTTATGTGAATTTCATCACATGTCCAAGTTTGCCCATTATGCGTGGACTTCTTCGCAATTTTTCCATCTTGATTTCTGCAATGTTTTTCATGATTCTGATGACCTAAGTTGTTTTCATTATTGATTTTCTTGAGGCTTGTATGATTTTCCAAGCCATTCTCACCAAAAACCTCATCATTTCATGTGATTCTCTTTATTGTATCATATTTTATGATTTCATCATTTCATGTGGATTTCTTCGTAGTTTTCGCATACCATCTTGCACATCCACCCATTCTTGTCTTGGCATTCATATTAGCATGTTTAGAGCACTATCTAGGCATAACAAGCATTCATTTAGCCTCTAGCAAGCAAATTATACTAGAAAGACCGAGTTTCTCAAGCGTACGGGGGTGCCTAACACCTTCCCCGTGCATAATAGGAATCCTTACCCATCCTCAGGTTAACAGACGTCTAGCCATCAGATTTGCATCTTATGCATTCAATCCTTTGTGGTTTTCCTTGTCTTTCCCTTAAAAGACTAGGTGGCGACTCCTTTTCTCTTTTCGTTTTATCCTATCTCCCGCCTTCGCCATCTTGGCATGGCTGTGATCTCCTCCCTCTAGCGCGACTCCGCGCTGGATCCCTCAGGTTGGCATGGTCATACCTCCAACCACTGTAAACTCAAGTAACGCCTTGAACCAACATATTTATTTTGCATTACATTGCATAGGCCCTCCTCAACCTCATCGGAGTCATTCCACTAGAGGAACGAGGCTCCCCGGTCAGTGCTACAAGCTCGGTTAGCTGTCAGACCTATTTTCCGACAAGCTGGATGGGACAGTGAATCCACTGCATGATTCACGTCCTAGAGAGTGTGAGGTAGCTAGGTTGTCTTTCCTCTTGCTTCTCCACCCCCTTGGATGCCTCAACGTCATTGCTGGTAGCCGCTGCAACAAGCTCACCGATAGTCGCAAAGTGGTGAACCCACTAAGGTGCACGGCTCGAACCAAAGGACTTCAAAGCTCACGAATGAGCTCCATGCCATCCTCTGAGCATCATTGAGTCACTAGGAATGGCTCCCCATGGTCCCAGCGCCTCCGATCACCACACGCAGCCGTTCCCGTTGTCGGAGAAGACGATCAATAATGGATGTCGATCGAACGATTCACACAATGCAACTCCCTCCAAAGCGGTGGAAATTCTTCCTCATCCCCCCTTGGCCTCCGAAAGCCGTGGAACACCACTTAGAAGCCTCTGGCCATCTCTCTAATTTAGCCTCGCTAGAGAAGACAGTGACGACAGTGAGCTTGGTCGAGGGAGGAGCACACATCCCTATTTTCACATCTGATCAGTGGAATCTCATCCACTCCTTCCCATCGACCTCCCAGAAGTATCGAATCACTGCGACACTGCCTCCAGTAGCCCTGTCGACTCTGAGCGCTATTGCTGGAATCACGACGCCAGTGAGAGTGGTGGGGGAAGACTTCCAGCCATCTGATGCCTAATCAGAACCAGCGGATCTTCTCATCTATCCTCCCTCTTGCTTCTCCAGTGATTGGATGCTCAATCGTACGTCGGGGAAGCCTTGGATGGCTTCACAAGCAATCGTCGTCGGTGAGATTTAGTCATCAGTGACTGTCATGTATTTTTTGAAATCTTTTATTAAAGCTCTCTTTTTTTCTTTCCTTGCAATTAGGTCCTTACATTTTGCATTCTAGCCCCTGCATTTACTTACGTTTCATTTTATTTTCTTTTTTTGGAAGACTTTCAATTTGACCCTTGTACTTTTCTATTATTAATTCTCCAATCTTCAAATCTTTGACAGAAACCTTTAGATTTCTTTATTTTAGCCTTAAGTCCACAAATTTGCACATGTAACCCACAATTCCTTTTAAATTGCACTAAAAACATATTTTTTGGCACATTTACAGATCAGACCCTGCAAATTTCAATTTTTACTCAAAAACACAGTTTTGCACATTTAACCCAAAAACACAGTTTCTTTTAAATTACACTGAAAACATATTTTTTTTGGCATATTTACATATCAGACCCTGGGAATCTCAACTTTTACCCAAAATGCACAGTTTTGTACATTTAACCCCCGACTTGTTTAAAATTGCACAGAAATATGTTCCATAAGCACATTTGCAGATTAGACATTGGAGATCCTAATCTCTACCTAGTGACATGTAATTTTTACACAAACGCCCCTGGAAACTTGCTTATTTCATCCATGCACTCATTTGTACATCCTACTACTTTTTTTATATATATTCTCATGCATATCTTCTTGTATCTTGCACACGCATTTCAAACTTAGTCTTCACATAGTTTTCCGGATTTCATTCAAGTTTCATGGTTTTGATTTGATTTGGATTTTCATCATCCAAGGGCATACATCAACAGGCTCGACAATGGCGACATGGACCCTAATGAGGATTATTTCTCTTATTTGATTTTTTTTCAGATTTTCTCCAATTTCTACTATTTTGCTTGACGCTTTTCTGAACATTTTTGATATTTTCACAATTTTCCTCATCGCCCAAGGGCATACAGTAAAGCAGCATTTTCAATGCCTACATTATCCCTCAGATTATTTTCCTTATCATTTCTCTTTTATTCATTATTTTCTTGGAAATTTGTCATGTTTTCGCATTCATCATAGGCATGTGCATTAAGAGTAGACAAGCATACACACACATGGTCATGAGCAAGCGGTTAACCTTGGAAAACCAAATTCTTCAGGTGTATGGGGGTGCCTAATACCTTCCACACGCGTAACAAGAATTCTTACCCTTTATCTAGCCCTAAAACAGCTAAGTGTTGCATCGATTAGGCACGGAGCACACACGCATTCATTTGGATTCATTTGCATCATTTTCTCGCATTGATATGCATCTTGGTTTTCCTCGTCCTTCCATTAAAAGACTAGGTGGCGACTCATTTTCCTTATC
The DNA here is from genome assembly GCA_024699735.1 of Posidonia australis. NCBI lineage: Eukaryota > Viridiplantae > Streptophyta > Magnoliopsida > Alismatales > Posidoniaceae > Posidonia > Posidonia australis. The sequence continues at coordinate 13,661 of JAMKQA010056594.1, read as the reverse complement.
ATTTCCTTATCGTTCTATGGTGTTTCTGAGTCGATTCTCCTTCCTTGGATTCACCATCTTCACCGTGACCATATCAGGATTCTTCGTGTATTTCCACCCACCAAGGAGTCATGTAGGGTTCCTATCGACATGGTGACAAAGGGCCGTGCACTGTAACTTTTGGGCAAGGGCCAGGAAATGTTGGACCTGCATGGTCAAAGACCCATCAACAGTAGTATCAAGGGTCAGAATCAAAAATGGAAGCAATGAAAAGACAGGTTGAAAGCCAAACTATCTAGCAGTAAGGTAACCTACCAAGGGAACTACTGTAGTGGGTAGGAAACCAAAAGAGACTAGCATCCCCAAAGCCCATGTGAGAATCACTGTAATAGATTCAACGATGGGCTCTAAATCGATGAAGGTCTACTAGTGTCCCAAAATCGAAGGACAGGAAACCCCATTCAACACAAAGCGGCTATCATGAGGCGAAGCAGAGGGAACCAGAAGTTAGCACAATGGAAGGAGAGATAGAAAGGGAAATGCCCTCCAGAGCAGCAGAGGAGAGTGACTTACTGACACGCAAGGCCATGGCAGTTCGAGAGTGAGTGAGAATAGCATCGCAATAGTAGGAAGGATGACGAAGTCTACGACGAGCTATCATCGGAAACGACGAATAACTAGGGGAGAAGATTGTTGAAAAAGTGTTGTTAATAGGGAACCAAAAGGAACACACAGGCTCTAGCTAAGGAACTCGTGTAAAAACATGTAGAGGAGACAACTAAGAGGGTGCTAAAACCCGAAGGACAACAAGCAAAAACACAATGTAGATGTTATTAGGGTGGCATGAATGGCACACATGCATAAGAATTCAACTAAGATGTGCTCTCTCACCATCTAAGTGTGTCCTAAATGGCTGGCTACTCCAGTATTCTCACATAGTTTCTAGGTCTTCGATTCAAGGCAAAAAAAGTAGGTTCCCACCCTAAATCCAGGCCCAAAGTGTAGGTAGTAGACGAGTGATGCGTTGGAGGCCTTGTCTCCTACAGTAGCAAGGAGAACAGTAGCAAGGAGAAGAGAAGGAAACACAAAAATGGAGTCGCCACCTAGTTTATTTGAAAATAGAAGACAAGGAAAAATAAAATGTGAAACAATCAATGAAACCTAAGATGCGACATTTTGGTCCTTGCATACCAATGAAAGGGTAAGGACTCCTGTTACACAAGAGGAAGGTATTAGGCACCCCTATGTGCCCAAAATTTGGTCTTTCTTGGCTAAGTTTGCTTGCAAATGTGATCAATGTAGGCTGATGATGCCAAAATAATGTGCACCATGAGTCGAGATGCAAGATGCCATGTTGGGATGATATGAACAAGTCAAGAGCAAATGTGGATTTGAGCTCAGTTATGCTATGCAAGTTTTGGACTAGCGGTCAAAAGATCTCAACATAGTAAACATCATTGCTTATGGATGAATGTGTAATGCTAAATGAATTGGAAAAGTCATGCAATCCAAACAAGGATACACTAAAGTGAGCAACAGATGATAAACACATAACATCATGAAAGAAAATTAGGATAGAAGGGAACAAGGAGCTCATCCCAAACAATCTGGCCTACTTGATCTGCCGGTTAGATTCGCTAGGATCATACGTCAATAAGATCTGCTATCTAATCGCACCATCGGGACTCATCGCCAAAGTTGTAGAACAGGCTGTAGACTTCTCATCTACCTAGATCACAGTATAGCTATGTAACATATGATTTAAATGCAAGGGAAGCTAGAGAGGATGCAAATAAGCATGTATGGATGCTCAGATACCAATGCAAATTCATGGATGATCCCACCCATCTAGCCTCACCGAAGTTAGGTTCCTTCATCGGCTGCGATTGAGAATTCAGCTCTCTAGTTCTGACGAAGCTTCCTGATACTTCCAGGAGTTGGAGTGGTCAAGTAGGAAGATTGCCATGCATGCAAGAGGTGCATGAGTGGATGAATGCAGGTCGTGGTCTTCATTGATCCTCTCCAGAAACTACGAGCTAGGTCGGCCATGTCGGCGGCATCGAGCATCGAGTGGACATCCAGGGAGGCTCGAGGAGACCAAAGCTAGCTTTGGAACTGATTGAAGGGGATCACCACATACTTATTGGCTCTTGACCATGTATGGCAATGGATCCCATCACCGATGTTCCAAGGAATGCGATGAATGTGGATGTGTTACATGATGACTAATGTTGGAAATGGAAGGGATACACCAAGGATCTAAGATACGATTATGCCACAGGGAGAGACTTACCTATAGAGGAGGATGGTGGAATGGATTCCACTCATGGGTGGTTCACCGACGTCTGGAAGATGTGGTCGATGAAGGGATGCTTCTCTAGTTTTGACCTTGGACAGCTCACACTCGTGGGCTAAAAATGTGAAAGGACTAGAGGTGGTGGAGCTCAACTAGGAAGTAGATTGAGCTGTCTGAGTATGGTGGAAGGATCGTCGAAGAATTCTGACAATGGGTTGAAAGGCTTGGGAATTCACGGCAAGGAAGCAAGAGCGAGCACCTGAGAATTCTAGAAAGCTCAAGCTTGCCAAAGTCCTCAGCCAGCTTGCCTTCCACTAGATGTAAGGGTCATTATATAGAGGTGGGAAATCAACAATGATTGTCCATGGCTAACGGCTTAGGTTAGATGGTTGGGATTATTTTCAAAGGATTTTATTGGGTTTATGTAATGCCCCAGACCTAGGCACGTTACCTAAATCATAGTATCATAAACAAAATTAAACTAATTACAGTAAAATTAAATAATTGTAACTAAGGCTCACCTCCAGGAAACGATGTGCGGCTAGAAGCTTCGACTCCAGTACAGGAACTCGACTGCACATGATCAGCACCTGCAAACCAAACAAAGCACGCGTGAGTGACATCTAAGTCACGCTGTATGCGCCCCAAACACACAAACAACAAAATCCAGCAACATTACTAAAAACACAGCTTTTTGTTTATAAATCTTGATTTTCCTTTTTGAAAATTCATTTTAAAACATCATTTCCTTTTTCTTTTAAAATATCTGGAAATCGTTTCCAAAACCATATTCTTTCTCGAAACTCATCTTTCTTTTTATTGCTTGGGATTTCTTCCCAAGACCAAAACTACTTTCAAAGCTCATATCTTGAGAAACCACATTTTCAACCAGATCCAGCCTAAAACACAATGCCTCTGGGGCTCAAAACCAAAATCATAAATATTGGCTGATAACTGATTAAAACACAATCATTATTTTATTCCAGGATCTTAGGACCATTCATAAGTCCAATCCTAGCCAAACCACATTTCTTTCCATTTCTCGAAATCACATTCTTTTCTTATTCATTTCCACTTTTCTTTATTGATATTACCTTGATAAGAGGTAACACCTTGATCAGAGGTAACCAGGCACGCAAGTAGTAGGCGAGGACTTCATTTCCCCTACCTCCCTGCACTACCTCGGTGAAATTCCCCATGTAGGATGCCACTACTTCAGTCAATCGGCCTCAATCTCTTTTATATATGCATGGGGATACGTCATTCTCTGACGTCCCATTGGTGACCCAAACAACTAGGTTCAATGACCTAGGCTCAGCCTACACCGTCGGTGACCCGAATAACTAGGTTCAATAACCTAGGCTCAGCCTACACCGTCTCAAGCTCGGCAACCACAGTCGTATCAGACAATTGGTTTCATTGGAGCCTCATACTCCTACCACATTTTCGACACCAACTCCCGTGGTTCCTCAACACATTATTAGTGTTTTATTTTCAAAACTCTTTAAGTTTTCCTTTTTCAAAATCATTTTCATTTCATTCTCTTAGTTGCAGGAATATATTCCCATGCAACACCTGACCCTCTTCTAGGGTCCCAACTCAACTCATGAAAATCATACTTTTTTAAATCATAAATTGAGTTTCATGCCCAGAATTACTAAAAACCATATGTTTAATCACTTTTATTCATTATTAGGGCTTTAAACCCAAAAACATTCCCAAATACACTTATTTGGGTTCCACATTCATCCATACCATTCACATGGGGAAAACACCACTAACACATACTCATTGTCCATTTAAAACCCTTTCTTTCACTTAATATTCACATTTATATACACTAGGACTAGGGCAAAATCGACAGACCAAAAACCAGGTTCGGTACGCCGAAAATCCCTGTTTCGGTCGAACGAGTGATTTCGGCCTATCGAAACTAGGTATCCTATCTTAATCTAACAGGAATTCGGTATGTTGAACACAGTTCGGCTTGCCAAATTGCCTAAAACCAGGGCACCACCCCTGTTCCAGCCCTCGAATTCGCTGAAACTGGGAGCCTTCGGCGGACCCCCCCCAAACAAGCACCATAAAATTCAAGTAAATAATGGGGTGTAGACCCTTGAGTCTACTTCAAAACCATACAAACCATTTGTCAATCCACTAACTATACAATCCACCCGAAAATCACAATGGGATGGAGCTCAAAAACAGCTACTATAGCCTTCATCCAAAAATCTTGCATAACCCTAACAATTTCCATCCTAACTGCATGATATCTATGTTTTCATGTCATTCAACTCATTCTCATCAATTTCACTATTTTTCTATGATTTTACATGCATTTTACACCATTTTCAGGTATTTAACTCTGTATGTTAAAAGAAGAGAATGAAGGAGAAGAGAAGCCACGTACCTCTTCCAGCGAGCCTCCCCTACTCCAGTGAGTTCCTCCTGCCCCAGCAAAACCTCCTCCACCAGCAAACCACTCGAACATCCACCTCCTTTGCTATGTGCATCGTTCTTCCTCTTTCTCTTCCTCCCAGTTCGTCCCCCTCTTCTTGGCCTCCTCCTCCCTCACTCAATCTCCCGTCCTCCTTATCTCCACCTCCTCCCACGTGGCGCTGGCCACCTATCAAGTCGGAAGAGACTGGGAGGCACGGGCCACCGTCTCCTGGTGGCACGGGTGGGGAATGGGGAAGAAGTAGAAGACAGGATGGGGTGGCTCGTGAGGGAGAGAAAGAAAAAGAGAGGAGAAAAAGAAGAAAAGATAGGCGTGCAAACCGAGGCAACTGTGCATCCCCAAACTGGACTCCACATTGGTCCCAAATCACAACTAGGTGCACAGTATGCCAACCAAAACCCCATTATCACAAGAAACAACAAATTATCCATTAATTAACAATTTACACTATTACAATTAGAAATGGATAATTAGGCATAGATGTCACAGTTTAAAGGCATGAAAGCAAGGGAACGATAGTCCATGAATGCTATAGAACATTCCAAGTTCCAGGCGAGCCAATGAGGAGGTGTAATTCAGTGGACCCAAACAAAGAATGCTGCTTGAGTTTGCCAGCTGAAATGCTCTGAAACAGGGCATTTCGCCAGCAATTTGTGCCATTCCAATCTACTGGGCATAGACGCTTTGAATATACTCCATCAACATATACTTGTAATCCTCGCCTTGAAGATACGCCTTAAATGCATGCTTGACCCAGTAAGGGGCTTGACTTCTAGATTTTAGGTTTGTTCCCTAGTCTCTCAGGAACATATAGAGGCTGTGGGTTTCAGTAAATGGGGTTTTAAGGTTTTGGGATATTCTAGGGTGCTTAATGGGCTTTGGGGGAGAGTGAGCCATCCAAAGTCATGAAGCACCACTACCATACCCCTTCCAGAGACTATCGGTGAGTTCCTATAAAATCGAGGTGTCTACACTCTTTCTTTGGTTTGCAATGACCTATGTGTCACATTCATTTGGCAAGGATCATCATATTTGTGTATTTGCATTGCTTCTATCACATTTTCTTGCAGTTGGTTCTGCACATCTCCCGATTTTAATAGCCTAGGTGATGATTCCATTTCCCTTATTCTTTCTTGTTTTCTTTCGCCTTAATGTTATTAAGTCAAGTATTGTTCCTTGAATTCACTATCTTACCATGGCCTTATCAACTGTGTGCGTGGGTTTCGCACCCTCACACGCCCTAGTTGTCGGCATGGTCACAACATGGTTTTCCTCATCTTCCGTATTTAATAGACTATGTGGAAATTCCATTTTCCCTTATCCTTCTTTTTTTGTTTTTGCATCAGTGTTTTCGAGTAGAATGTCTTCCTTGGATTCACCACCCCTGTGGCTTGCCTTGCGTGTATCACTCCTTCCCCATGCACACTTTTGGGTCTTAGTTTCTGCCAACATGGTCACACCTATTGATATCCTACCTTCTCTCGTCTCTAGGACATTAAACTTGTCGATATCCTACCCTCTCTCGTAGCTAGGTCTTCTAATTTGCTAATGTCCTACCTTCTCTTGTCTCCAGGTCTTTCGACCTATCGATAGCTTGCCTCTCTTATCACTAGGTCTTTTGACTTGTCAATATCCTACCTTCTCTCATCGCTAGGTCTTTTAACCTATTGATAGCCTACCTTCTCTCGTCACCAAGTCTTTTAACCTATTGATATCTAGCTCTTTCTCTCATTGTCAGGTCTTTCAACTTGTCCAACTCTCCCTCTCTCGGGGTCAAGTTCTTCGACTTGTCGATGTCTCTCTCTCACTTTTGTTGTTTTCAAGTGTGATAACTTGTCAGTCCCCCTCATCTCGGGCTAGTAACCAAAACTACCTGGATGACAGTCGTCAAGTTGTCTAGCGTTCCGATCGGCAAGCCTCTTAGTCTTGTTTGGTGCCCCTCTCATTGAACTTATGTCTCCAACTATCCGGTTGGCAAGCTCGTTAGTCTTGCCTAGCGGGCCCCTTTCCTGGGCTAATATCCTCAACTATCAAAATGGCAAGCTCATTAGTCTTGCTTGTTGCACTCTCTTCCTAAACTAATATCTCCAACTATCCAGGTGGCAAGCTCGTTAGTCTTGTCTAGTGCACCTTCTTGCACAAGTTCAATATCTAGTCATGTCCTTCCTCTTAGGTTGATTAGCCATTAACTTGTCACCTAGCATCGCATTTCATCAACATTAACATCACATACTCTACTTCGCATCAGCATTCAATATCACCACACCAACATTGCATCAACATTAGCATCACATGGTCCACATCGCAACGCATCAACATATAGTCATTAGCATCACCACATAAGCATCAGCATAGCATGCTTAGTATCAGCATTACATACTACATTTGTCGTCAGGCTGAGACCCAAGATTGTCACTGCCCCTATGTCCAACATCATTGCACCAGTATTGCATACTAGGCATCTGCATTAGCATAACATGAAACTGTACATATCCCAGGTGAAGTAGTGTGCATTAGCATCAATATAAGTATCACATTAACACTCACATCATATCAGCATCTACATTAGCATTTGCATTTAGGCAATGAGCCATGACTTTTGGTGCATCCACCAAATAAGTGACTCAAAGTCAACAGCAAACACCACCCTCCTATAGGCTTCAAGCGAGGTGTCTTATCAACCCTAAGCATCGATCTCGCTTCCCTCAACCTTGCTCAAGGAAGGGCATCTTTAGACATCTTGATTTTGAGGTTGTTTGTCAGCAAACTCCTCCAGAAGAGTTTACTCTAGTTATGTTGAGGCATTACCTAGAACGTAAACCTATCTAGCACCACATACCCATCCAATACCATAAACCTACCCAAAACCAACACCCCAAGCCCAATTGGTCGTCAAGTTCTCAAGAAACAGGGCAAAGATCCATGCAAACAGGCCCTGCAATAGGCCAGGTGTGACTCAACAACGCATGGTATCTACACATGTCATAGGTGTGATTTCCATGCACGATGACTTAGCACATGGTGCCTTGTGACAGATTATTTTTTGTTGAAGGACTGAATTGTCTAATCGCCCATAGGACACCCATTCCTTGCTTCTCATCAGCTGACATAGATCTAGAGGTGTGCCTTGAGGTGCCTTGACCATCATATCCCTCATCCCATTTCAAATCCCAATACAATCCTGTTAATCCATGTCTAAGCCACTCATTTGAAAATAGTTAGTCCACATGCATGCAACTCTCCAATAAAATTCCCTCCACCATGTCCATGACGAGGTTGCCTTGGATGCCCATTACATCATCGCCCATGGCCATAGAATCCAACGCCCTAGCCATGCATGCATAGCACCTTCTTCCACCTTCCCCCACCTCCATAGCCAAGCACCCAACACCACATAGCCTCAGTGGCCTCAAATGCCCACTGGCTTACCCCTTGGCTGCTAGAAGCTAACACAACCCCTTGTCGTCGAGAGGCCAACCTGCAGCCATCGAGCGTAGCACCCATAACACACACATTTAGCTACCCCATTAACAGCCACAACATAGCCAAACCAGTACATAGCACACCCCGAGCACTAGCACCCTTTCCTAAGCACCGTATAGCAACCACAACAGAGCCACCTTTGCCTCCATCCCATCCCAAGCACCGACAACCCAAAGAAGTGCCGCCATGAGCCACCATGTAATGCCTTCCATAATAATTTAAAATAAATTAAATTATAGGAAATTAAAAGCTAGACAGAAATATCAACTACTGCGAGACTTCGGACTATATGCACTATGCTAAACTCATCTGCATGTCTGCACCTACAACCCAAAACCAAGAAGAAAGGGTGAGTGACAAAAGTCACCCTGTACGTACCCCACAAAATCGACAGAAAACAAAACTTTAATTAATTTTCCTTTAGCATCATTTCACAAATCATTTTCTTTAAAATCGAATCAGACCCACAAGGCTGAACACCACAGAAAACCTGGCCCACACCAGCCAAAACAGCAGACAAGGCTCTACTAGCCCAAAACCACAAATAAGGCCCTCAATGGTCAAAACCACACACAGTGAGTCGAGAAGATTGACGCCAGGCAACCAACTCTGGCCACAAACAGTCACTGAAGTGCACTACATTGCCATGGTGTGCCACCCTATGTAGGAGCCAACCATCGTCCTACGATCCTCCCACTTGGAGAACTCTCACAGTGCCAACCCCCATTAGGGATGGCAGTCCTATCTCTCAGGATGCTATTAGCTACGGGGCATGTGTCCCACCTTCACTGGCCACCATAGGGTATGTATCCTCACGGCGTACTACACATGGTGCTCAGGAGGAAGTGTCATACCACCACACCCGACAACACTCGAGCCTTAGTGCTCACAGCAACAATAGGAGTATCATACCTCCTCGTCATGTCACAAGACACCTTAATTCGTGAACCACAACCCTAGCCTCAAGACGACAGTCAGGGAGTCTCATACCTCCAAGACCTGATGACCCTTAGCCTCAAGTATCTTGGCCTTCGACCTCAACAAGGGAGACATGCCCAACCACCCAAGAATGTAATCACATTCCCTAGTCCCGACGACGTAGTCCCACGGTGTCTTAGCCCATACACAAAAACCTAGGAAAGCCATTTTCCAAAATGGGCCAACCATCTCTTTGCAAAGCATTTCCAAACCAATTTATATCTTTGGAAACTCATTCAAAGAACTCAGCAAAATGGCACATCAAGTGTCCCACAGGACCACCACTGATGGCCCAAGATCTCATCTCAAATGGGCAAAACAAACCAATCTAGAAAACCCATGAGAATCACATTTTATAAAACAACTAGGCTTTGATTTGGCATACTAAAATGGGCTCAATATACTGAAAATCTCTTGGATCGGAAGACCGACTAGAATTGGCCAACCGAAATAGGTACAAACACTCAATATGGCTATCCTAAAATCAAACTAGTCCATCCAAAGTTCTGGGTTCGGTAGATCGAATAAATCCAGTCGACCAAACTGGGACACAATGGTCAACCCTCATAGCTAAAAATGGTAGACCGAGGAGGTTTGGTCGACCAAATTTTGTCTAGAGAACCTAATCTGATAGAAAAATGGCATACCGAAATGATTTAGTATGTCGCTTTTTGTGAAACCAGAAATGGCCCAAAGCATCCACCCACAAGATCACCCAAAATGGGACCAAGGGGAGGACCCCTCAAAACAAGCACCACAAAATCCAACTAAAACATATAAGGTAGACCCTCGAGTCTACTCCAAATCCACACAAACAAAACCAAAATCCATTCACCGTGCAAGGAGAAATAAATTCGATAAGCCATAGGGATCAAAAACGACCCAAAACCACACAATGCCATAAATGGCCATAAATACCATCATAAATTCACAATAAATTCTAGGAATGTAAATTTACATTGATTCCATGCCCTTCTATCATTTTCTACTATTTTCTAACTTTCTACAACATGGGGTGAGTTGTGTACCTAAAATGAGCTCTCCGGCGATCCTCCTGCCAACCACTAGTGCCATTGGTCACTCCGACCCTCGTCGAGGCTTTCTCGACCATAGGGACACACCACTAGAACTCCACATGCTGTTGTCGATCCTTGGCACGTTGAATAGGGAGGAGGCAGAGAGAGGGAGGGAGGGAGGAGGTGGGGAAAGGGAGTGAGTGAGGGAGAAAGGGGAGGGAGACGAGAATGAAGAGGGAGGGTGGAAATGGGGAAGTGGGAGTGAGGGCGAGGGAGTCGAGCGTGCTTAGGAAGGAGGAAGGAGTGCGTAGGGAGAAAGAGGAAGGGCTTGGGTCGTGCATGGCGGAAGGCCCTACCTTAAAAGGCCACATGGAGAAAGTAGGTGGCCGCATGCATGCAACAAGTCAACCATGCGTGCACCAACGCTCCCTCAACTGCCAGCCTCGCCAACAACCACACAGACCCAATAACCCACGACAACCAAGAGGCCAACTGCAAGTCACACCAAGTGGCCCCCAAACGTAGGCCCCACACTAACCCACACGTGGGTCCACTAGCATGGTGGCAGATGCACAGTGCCAACCATGCATAGAAACACACAAACAGAAGCCAGTCCATGAGGCCCAAGTCCAAAATCACAAAGCACACAAACAAGCCTCGGAACAGTTACACTCGCTCAAAAATAAATTCATTAAGAATGTAAATAATTACAAAATGAATTTACAGGTGTTACATCCTAACTACCTTAAAAGAAGATTTTGTCCCTGAAATCACTAGTAGGCGAAAAGATATGGGTACTGAGCTAGGATGGCTTCCTCACGCTCCCACGTGGCCTCCTTGGCTCCATGATGCAACCATCGCACTAAGACCAACAAAATCACCTTGTTCCACAGCACCTGCTCCTTGAAGTCGACAATCTAAACAACATCCTCCACAACAGACAGATCTTCCAAGAGCCCCTCTGGTTGAACTGAGATCACATGAGATGCGACAGCTAGACACTTCCTCAGCGTGGAGACATGGAACACGTTGTGCACAAACGACATCTCTAGTGATAGATCCAGCCGATATGCAACCTCACCGATCCTCTAGGTAATTTGATACGGGCCAATATAGCGAGGACTCAGCTTCCCACGCTTCCCAAACCTCATGACACCCTTGGTCGGTGACACCTTCAGAAACACATAGTCTTCCACCAAAAATTCCAGCAGTCTCTGCCTCCTATCGACATAACGCTTCTATCAACTTTGTGTAGCAAATAGCCTACTATGGATCAGATCAACCTTGTCCACTAACTGCTACACAAGCTTTGGACTAATCAATTGACGTTGACCCACCTCACCCTAGCAAACCAGCGATCTGCATGGCCTACTATACAAAGCTTCGTACAACGCCATCCCCGATGCTCGAGGGATAACTATTGTTGTAGGCAAACTCAATCAATGGCATATGATCCTCCCAACTCCCTAGCAAGTCTAAGGCACATGCTCTAAGCATATCCTCCAACATCTGGATAGTCCTCTCTGTTTGACCATTTGACTAAGGATGAAATGCTGTGCTATAGTTAAGCACTATGACAAAAGTCTCCTGCAGAGTTCTCTAGAACCTTGAGGTGAACCTCGTGTCTCAGTCTAACATGATGGACACCGGAACACTATACAGCCGAACCACCTCAAAAATATATAGCTCCACCAGACGGTGCATCGAAAGCTTCACTCAAATGTCCAGAAAGCGAGCAAACTTGGTTAGTCGATACATGATCACCCACACGATGTCGTTCTTCCTCTGAGTCTGCGGCAAACTAGTTACAAAGTCCATGGAGATGTGCTCCATTTTCACACAGGAATATCCAATGGCTGTAGGGAATCTCCAGGTCTCTGGTGATCTACTTCACTAGTTGGTAGGTTCTACACCTCGCCACATGGTCAGCAATATCCTTCTTAATGCCAGGCACCAAAAGTTCCACTTCAGGTCTTTGTACATCTTCGTACTCATGGTGAATAGTATACCTAGACCAATGCGCTTCATCGAGTAATCTCTACCTGGCCTCTTTATGTTGGGACACGTACAAACGCATATCATATCGGTAGACCCCCCATTTTGCAGTCATCTGGTAGCAAGCTCCTCTAGAGAGATGTTCTGGTATGGACCACCAAAACCCTAACTCTTAAACCTAAACCCTAAACCCTAGATCAACCTAAACGCATAAACCCACTTAAGCCTACACAAGCCCATTTAGGCCCACACAAGTCGACTTTAACCTAATTTAAGCAAAACCCATAATTAAAAATCTAAATCAAACAAAACTCACTTAAATCATTAAAAACCTAAATTAATTAAGTAAAAAACATTTACTCCAAACCTAAACCACATAAAATCTACTTAAATATGAAAAATCCCAATTAATCAAATAAAATCCACTTAAGTCACTTAAAATCCAAAATTAATTAAGTAAAAACCCAAATTAAAACCAAAATTAAATAAAATCCATTCAAACTATTTAAAATCCAAAATTAATTAAGTAAAAACCCAAATTAAAATCAAAATCAAATAAAATCTAGTTAAACCATTTAAAATCCAAATTAATCAAGTGAAAACCCTAATCAAAATCAAATAAAACCCATTTAAACCATTTAAAATCCAAACTAATCAAGTAAAAACCCTAATTAAAATCAAAATCAAATAAAATCCAGTTAAACCAGTTAAAATCCAAATTAATCAAATGAAAACCCTAATCAAAATCACAATCAAATAAAATCCATTTAAACCATTTAAAAGCCAAATTAATCAAGTGAAAACCCTAATTAAAACCCTAATCAAGTAACACTCAACAAAATCTATTAAAGAATAAAATCTAATTAAAAAGAAACCCTAATCTAAATAAAAAAGAAGCAAAAAATAATTAAATCGAAATCTAAATTAAATCCTAAGTGTGACCATGTCCGTCTGACCGACCCGCCCGGAGGGAGGAGGGGTAGGGGAGGAGACCATAGCCATGCCTATGATGGCGAAGGCGCATGGATAAAAGAAAATAAAATGGAGACGCCACCTAGTCTTTTAAGGGAAAGACGAGGAAAACCACAAAAGGATGAATGCATGGGATGCAAATGGGAAGGCCAGATGTCTGCTAACCAGAGGATGGGTAAGGATTCCTATTACGCACGAGCAAGGTGTTAGGCACCCTCGTACGCCCGAGAAACTCGGTCTTTCTAGTCCAAATGCTTGCTAAAGGTTTGATGAATGTTTGCTAAACAGGGATCATGCTCTAATCATGCTAATGTGTATGGATGTGACAAGACTGAATGAATGCGCAAGACGATGCGTGAAAACTGCGAAGAAATCCACATGAAATCATGATAAAGTCGTGAAAATCCAAAGGGGAAAAAATAACCCGTGATGGGGTTAAATGTCGGCTTTGACAGGCCTTTTACTGTACGCCCTCGGGCGATGA
>JAMKQA010056593.1:0-13975 GCA_024699735.1 Posidonia australis | reverse complement strand
ATCTGTGACTAAGTGCTATGTTTAGTCACAAAATAGCGACAGAAATTGTCACAAATACATAAGTTAGCATCAATAAAACAAAACATTATCTAACCACAGTCACATCCCCTGGCTACATATGAAACAATTGTGGTTAAAATTTTTATCTTATTTGAAATTTATTTTTATCATAGATTAATCACAAAATTGACGGTGACTGAGATTAAAATTATATGAAATTTAACCACCACTTTATTTTCCTGTTTTATATTTATCAAAACTTCTCTCCCTCAAAACCTCCCGAAAACCTCGACAATTCTCCCTCCACCCAAAATCCCTCAACACTTCTTCCTCTTGTCAATTAGCAACAAGACCGCCGATTACTCCTCCTCTTCCATTGTCCCTCTGTCGTCAGAAGTTCCTACGCTGGCCTCCTCCTCTGGTTCTCCCTCCACCTTTCGTCCTTTGTTTCCAAGTCGGCCGATTACTCCTCCTCCTCTTGTTCTCCTTCCACCTTTCCTACGCCCGCCTCCACCTCTGGTAAGAAAGCAACATCCTCCTTTCCATTTCAACGGCCTCGGCTGACAATCGATTTTGGTTGAGGTTTCTTCTCTGCGCCTCTTTGCCTCTCTCGCCTCTTCTAGTTGATAGTCGATAGTCCCTCTCTCTCTCTACCTCTCTAGCTCGCCTCTTCTCTGCGCCTCTCTAGCTCGCCTCTTCTCTGCGCCTCTCCAGCCAACAACCGACATTGCTTCTAACAACTCTCCAGCGACAACACTAGACACTCGTCCACCACCACTGCAAGGTGTGTTTTATGTATTCTATAATATATTTCATTGATCAATATGATCAAGTTTCTTTCTAATTGTTCCCCAACTGTGTCACCTGTTCGATTCCGTATTATATATTATATATACCAACGAGATGGTCTAATTGATAAAGGGCTCACTGTAGAGTAAATATTGTTCTGTTCTCCATTTTTTTCTTAAATCTTCACTTACTGATTGTTGTTTTTTGAATTAAATGAACTCTTATAGTGAACATATAAAAATCAATATTAATATTAGATTAGGGTCAAATTTTTTTACCTTAACTGGTCGGAATCCCATTTCTGAAAAATGACAATGTTGGAATCAAATTACGATCAGCACGGACCTGATTTGTTTTTAACCATTATGCTATTGTTGAACATTGAAATTTTCGTCGTATTAAACTATTTTGATTTAAACAATGTGGAAAGAATTGCAATCCCCATTCCACCTAAAATCCTAGAAATTTTTGGATAATTAGAATATATTTGTAGACCGAGCCAGCTGTTGCATTTTAATATTTTTATAGAAGGCTAGTTCACCCAAAAAGTTGGGTAAAATTACCAGTATATAACTAGTAGCTATGGAAAAATTACCACTACTTTGTGGGCAGTAAGTCTAATCATACATTGTGTTTTCTACTTGCTTTTAGAGCGCTAGGCTAACCGTTGATGCTTTTGGAAGCACCAAAGTGCTTGAAACTACTATCTAATGTCTAACACAAGCATGTAGTCAACTTCTGTTCAGTAATAGTCAAATGCCATTAATTGAGAAAAAAAAGCAGACTAAGAGAAAGAGAAATGGATGAATAGAAGAAGTATATTCATGCATATTTCTATTTTTTATGCTTGGTTTTACAGAGATTTTCTTGATCCAACCAAAACTTTTTAGTGAATAAACCTCAATTTTTGCATGCCAATAAATATTTATCTGTACTTTTAGACAAACGACTGACTTTAGTCATTTCTACCAGTTCATGGACCTTATGTATCACATAGATCCAGCAACAATCATGAAAACTAGATTTTGGTAGCACTTTTCTACACATGGTTCCTCTTATAAATGAAAATATATTGCTCTTTTAAAATTTATTTTTCCTACAATCTTATTCTAAATTTTGGCAAGCTCATAGTTACCAATAGGCAAACACATGTGATAAGAGGAAACCTGAAATAATAAAGTGGGTAATTTCAAATTAATGTGATGTCTGTGAAATTAAAGACTAATCCAGCATTTTCTATCTTGTGTGTATCAACTTTTTCAGATTTCTCTCTTGATTCAGCATCCTCTGGCTTCTGGTTGCAGCTCGAGGAAAAGGGTAATATTACCTTTAATTAAGCCATATGCAGATTTTGTTATGTGTTGATACAAAGGGGTTGTGCTAAAGATGATTTCATCATGCATTCTAAAGAATTAAAACCAAAACCATGGGTCCATGACATCTTGGCATTCTCCTAAGTTCTCTTTCCTCATTTTTGCCCATGACTTCTAGATGAAGAATAACTAATATTTTCTATTTCAGAAAATAGTCAAAATAGAAATCTGTGTGCAAATATGAACACTAGAAAACTTTTACATTTCTTGAAGGACCTTGTGGTTGTGGCATGTTTCTATTCTCCAAGAACTCATTTATGGTTATTTGATGTCTAACAGCGTACCTTTATCCCCTTCCTCTTATCTGTTGTATTTTTCCTCACTTTTTTATGCATTTATCAGCCTTACATTCATATTGTGCTTTGCTGTCTTATCTAGCCTTTTAACTTTGATGCGCTTAGGCAAAAGTGTGTCCTTGTTATATATTTTTGTTGCTGTATGATGTGGTTATCTTGCCAGATAAATTATATTTTTGAAGTTCAATAATGTATTGTTATGGTATCTCATGCCTTTGTCTTAGAAACCTATGTTCGGCGAACTTCAGATGTTAGTGATATCAAGTTGAATGAAACCATCCAAATGTGAAGCTAATTAATGTGTTCGTATTTTACATTTTTAATGTTGTGGTAAATAAAATTCCAAGGATGCATGGAGAAGTAAATTTTTTTTTAGTGAGATGGCTATTCTATTTCTTTCTTGCTTTCTTTAATCAATTGTTTTTTGTGATCACAGACTGAATGTGTAATGATCGAGGATAACTGAATGTGTAATTTTTAGGTCTTTCTTATCCTTTTGTTTTTTGTGATCACAAATAGCTGAATGTGCGTGGTATTGACATTTCAAATGATCTTCTTTATGTGATCACGCCTGTTCCTCCCTGAATTCTAGAAAAAGTGGATCTCTTTCTACAGGGATTTGTAGAAATCCCCACTTCTCTGCTTCAGGTAGTTATCCCTCATCTAACCTTGTGTTTGTTTACTGCTACTGAGTTCTTTCAAGTTACCAAGTTATGGACTCATGAAATATTTTTCCCTCATCTCCAAGTGCTACTGAGCTTCTGTTTACTGCTTCTGTAAAGAACATTGTATATGTTTTACCTGGAAACACCCAAACAGACAAGGGATAAGACAGTCCAACAGACAACAACATAAATATGCATAAAGACAAAACACAAACCTACAACCTGGAAATAAGAAAAAAAAAGACAGTCAAACCTAAACAACAAGAATTTAAAACAACCATGTAGGTATACTTCTCGTGACAACCATGTCCTCACAGTTTAAAACAGAGTTTTGAAAAATCAATCTACTTCAAGCCTGTCATACTCTCCAATCTCCACCATATAGCCAATGAGGACACAAGCTCCAGGCAGAGAAGAGGTTGGCATATCAGTTTCCCTCCATGAACAAATACGTAATTCCTAGGCCATGTAACTTTATGCAGGAAATGGTTTGTCTTTAGTCTGCCCATGTTTTGTGCTTTGGTACCTTAAGCTCGTGTACTGAGATGGAGAAATTCTCCATTATTCTATACTTGGAAGATTTAGACTAAGAATGTAATATGGAGACTAACTTTGGCATGTTTCTTTTAATATGATTGAGTGGCCCATATGGATTAGATATCTGGTTAGTTATATTTATATTTTTATATAACTAAATTAGTAACGTAGAATAGCTATTCAAAAACAACACAGAATAGATTTGTTTTCTGAAAACACACACTAAATATTGCTCTTATACCGTATGGAGGAGGCAAACTAGATTCAAAGAAATTAGAGGATGGATGATAAGTCTGTGAACCATGCAGTAGCTGTCCAAGTTAGCTTCTAACTATAAGATAGTTTGTTTGCCATTCAAATTATTTACACATTAGGCTTTGGGCACAAGTACTTTTGCAGAGAGGTACGTAGATTATTTATTCTAAGTTGCAACTTGCAAGTGTATACTAATTGTATTGGATTCTTATTCTTGAATTACAATTATGAAAATCTATCAATGACTAGGAGGAGGAAGATGGCTCAACAGGACAAGTGGAAGGAAGGTTACCTGCTCAGCATGGAAGATGGTCAAAACTTTCCATAGAGATACCATTAACTGCAGATGACCCTTCTCCGAGTTATATGAAAATAAATATGCCAATGATTCCGAGTCCTACCTTAGCAAAAAATAATTTGACCCCTAGGCGTAATCCAATATTTCCAGCAGTAAGGTGTTCCCCTGGTAGGAAGTCCATCATCCTTCAAAGGTAGGTCATCAAAAACAATTCTCCAGAAACGATTAAGCTTCAAGGTTGATGAGTCAGATCCAGATGTGCAGAAAGATGGTATTCAAGTTCAAGAATCTTCGTCTGCTGGATCATTTGAGAAAGCTTCCATCTTAAGATCATTCTCTTTTACAAGAAATATACTGACCAATATCAGAAAAACCTCTTCTTTGCCCATTACTCATCTTAAGCTCCAGGACACAGTTTAAAGCGATTCTTCACTTACTCACATGTATGTTTGCACGTTGGCTGTTGAAGACAGATTAAATTTTTTGGCATGAATGTGATAACCAAAATAGAAGCATTGTATATGAATGTGATAACAGTTTAAAGTGATTCTTCACTTACTCATGTATATGTTAGTGAAATGCTTATATATATGTTTTACCTGGAATTGACATTTCAAATCGAACATTGTATATGTTTTACCTGGAATGCTTGTTTTATGACCTTTGTTTCTCTGTGCAGTAGTTGCGTTTTTATGATATTAATGAACAATGGTATTAACCATTAAAACTTAAATCCATGTCTAATATGCAGTAGTTTAACCTGAATTTATCCAATTTCTCTTCGTAACAATAGGTACATGATGTTTGTGAGTAGAGTAGAATGCTAGTTTCCAATGTAACTGATGTGTTGCAACAGTTGTTAATCCTTAGTACTTGTATGAAAATGATGGAGTGTCATAAAGAAGAAACTTGAGATTTGTGCTTTCTGATAAACACCCACATAAACAATGAAATCTGATTTTGCAGTGTTTTGATGCAAATACGAAATCTGATTTTTTTTAACCTTACTTAAAAATCCTTTATATAAATTTTTTTATCTGTCCTTTTTCATTGGATTCTATTCTATACTGTTATTTAGATTTTCCATGTTTTAAAGCTGTCGTTGGAAACCTGATTGTATCCAAGGAATCGAAGTTCACCCATGATGCTGATGAAATGTTTTAATTTCCAAAGTTATATATAATTTATGTTGTATTTATTGCTTCACACTGTTTTCTTGTGCATGATTCCTTTTTCTTTTGATGATAAATTCTGATGATAGTGGGTGCATATACTACTTGGTGATGGTTTGCTGAGAAATTGGGAGGGGCTGCTGAGTTGGGCTGCATATCAAATTTTTTGGATCATGTGTTTTATAGCATTGTTTGTTGGAATAAATTGGATTCTAGTTGAAGCAACAGCAAATCTATACACATCATGGTCTGAAATGTGATCTCAAGGAGATATTGAATTTCTGATATTTTAGCGAGCATCTTATTTTAACCAAAGTTGGAGGGTATTATGATGCAAACTGAAAGTAAGAAAATGGAGGATTATGATGCAATTGAAAGTGAAGTAATGGAGAAGTGTCTTGAATGTTGAAATCGGATGAACTCTATTGCAAGCTTCAAAAGGTGAATTAGTGATCCTTTGGGCAACTATAATAATTGTGGTTTTGTGTGAGTAGAATCCTTAATCTTGACGTAGGTCTTCTATGAAAGCATGAATCCTTAATTGCTATACTTATTTGAGAAAACATTGCCAATTGATTTTAGTAGCTTGTTATATTTTCTATGTTGCAATAGACAGTTATTCTTTTACCATGGGATGACAACCAGCACTTTGATATTATCTTTACTAACCGTTGCTTGTTTCTCATATTGATCTCCAACTAGCGGGTGAAGGTATTGAACATGAAGATTCACTGAGAAACATTTTCCGCAATGTCTTGGAAGTTACTGGTCAAATTCATGGAGGTCGTCGTTCAAATCTTTTTGAGGCTTTAGGTAATGATGAGGAGCTTTTAGACATTAGTGCTAAGCAATACATTTAGGAATTTATTTGTGATTGGCAACTTTACACTTGGGATTATAAGTGATTGGTTCACTATTCATCTACTTTTAAATCCTATTTTGGAATTTTTATGCTTAATTTTGCATGATATTGGTTTTCTGGATTTAGGAATTTGGACTTGTTTTCGTGTTCCTTTTGCATGAAGTTTTGATATCTGTCAAAAAAATAGGTTCACCTAGACTTAATGATGTTGATGAATATTTTTTTATATGTCTTCAAATTTATTTCTTTTTTTAATTGAAATAATAAAATTATGTGTTTTAATGAAATATCTTATGTTATTTAAGTAATTCTAATATTGTTTCATGATTTATATTGTTTTTTGTAAGTTTCTACAAGTGTTAATGGTAATGACGATCATGATGTGAACTCAAATTCTATAAGCCATGCAGATGACGATGTTTGAATTACATATTTACATTTTGAGACAATTTAAATTTGTACTATATTTTCTTTTAGAAATAGTCATGTAATTGATACCTTAATATGAGAACATGATGTATTAAATTTTGGAACTAATATATTTCACTTTTGGTAAATTTGAAGTTTGTTGTTATATTAGCGTATGATCTTTATTTTGAAAATAATTTAGTTTTCTTTATATATTTTATTACAGGTGAAAAAAGGAAAAAAATTAGATTACATGTTGAAATTACACAAAAACTTTAGTCATGGGCTTAACCACAACATTAATACATTGTTAAATTAGCTACGGTAACATATCATGCATAAATTAGCCACGGTAACATACCATGTCTAAATTAACTACGGGAAAATACTGTAGCTAAATTAACTACGGCATGACCACGGATTTTGATACAACAAAGATATTATTTGGCCATGGATTAGCCATGAAATTAGATTGTGGCTAAATTAGGCATGGTTAGTTAGAGTGGTGTTTAAAATTTTGATACAAGGCTTTTAGCCACAGGCTCAGCCATAGTCAAAAACCATGGTTAAATTGATTTAGCCACAGTTTTTTAAGCATTAGCCACGGAATTTGGTTGTGGTTAATGCCAAGTTTTCGTGTAGTGCATCTGCACCAGCAATTTTCATTTACTGTAGACGCCTGTTCTCTGTGCCTGACCCATACAACACAAAGTCAAGGAAGAATCACAAACAATGTCATGGAAACAACACAAATCTTGTATGATTACTATCACATATTCACGTAATTACACATAATCATATCTCAACTTATCCAGAGTACATAGAAACAGATATTAATTCTCAATACAAAGTTACATCATTTTTGAACTTTTGGACTACAAATCTGTGGTTCCATTCTGTGGTCAATCCTCAATGGTGTAGATATTACAGAAAGTAACTTTTCCATTCTAAATTTCAAATAATATCCCTTCAAGTCAACTTAATGAATCTACAAAATATACAAATTGAAATTAATAAAACAATAAGAAAAGGAAAAATATCTAGAAATAAGAATAAAAGTTGATATCCTAATGATAAAATCTTTTACATAACAAGTAAAGAGAAATCACAATGGCAAATTTGTATAAGTAGCTTCCTTACTAACCTTGCACCTTGGCAAAAAAGAAGAAGGCTCAATTGACTTAACATGACACTTGACTATTATCAAATCACAATTGACTTGTATCAAAGTTGATGTTGTAAGCAAGTAGAGTATAAAATAGGAGAAGGTTTACACTGAATTTATCATTACCTTATCTTACAAAGAAAGTAAAGGATTTGATAATAATCCATCTCTATTAGTGTTTACCCCTATTACCCTTATCCACAAGAATAAACAGTTAACAGGAAATAATATGGTAAAACAAGTAATAAGAACAAATATGTAAAATATCATTTCACATTTGTTGACGTAAATATATTATAAATACAACGTCAATATCAAAAGATCATTCATATTTGCATATGAAACTATCTCCAAGGCCTATTTTGTTTGTCAATTTTTGCATTTCCAACAAGCTTCCTTACCCTTCATATGAATATATCCAACAAGTGGGGTTTTTTTTTTGACAAGGATAAGAATTTTTTGCAAGTCCCTAAATCAAGAGGATTGGAATAAAATCATTGATTGAATATAACCTACCCATTTGCAACCCTATCTCCAAGTTCGAGCTCTCAAAAGCTTGCTTTTGTATATAAATGAATCAAAAGTTGTTATAAACTACTAATTTTTCTAACTTTTTCCCAAACATAAGACATCTAATTGTTGAAAATATGTAACACCATAAACACTCTTAATTACTTTTTGATGATACTCTTGGATTATTATACATCAAAAATCCTATTTCAATTTACCCTAAGTTCGAGCATTTACCTATTTGAGATTGTAGGAGAGGAGAAGAGGACCGAGCAAAGCAAACCTGGCTCCATCATGACGTCGTTCTTCAAGGTAAAGGACCAACAAGAGGACTGAGGACTGAGCAATGACGACTAACGAGCAGTGGGAGATGTAGAGAGTGAGCGAGTAACAATGCTTTGTCATGTTGTTGTTCTTCCAATGAAGGATCGGCAAGACCGCAAGAGGACTGAGGAGTGAGTGACAATTCACAAGTAGTGGTAGAGGTGGAGAGTGGATGAGTAAGAGTGGTTTGTCATACTGTCATTCTTTCAGTGAAGGACCAACCTAGGACCGTGGGAGAGGCAAAGAGATAGAGTGGGCGAGCGTCGAGTGGGAGTGAGAGTGAGTGAGTGACGACTGACAAGACTGAGGTTAGGACTTTAGGATTTTAGATTCTTAGGGTTTACAAATATAAATATATATAATTTACATATATATATATCCTGGATTAACAGGTTATTGGGTTATCTCAAGCAATCTATCCATACCCTTATCCGGATGAGGATTATTAAACAGGTAACAGATTAGTAGGTGAACGGGAAGACAAAACCTCTACCTACCCTAACATGTTCCTAATGGATTAGGTCGTTTCTTGTGGTATTATGATTATTAGTCTCTTTTTTTGTTCATTTGTCATGCTATTATTGTCAAAATCTTTTGTCATGTTTGTAGTTGGTAATGTAATGATGATAATAATGCATCATGGTAATTCTTCATCATGCCTACATCATTCAAAATTGGTTGATAAAAACCCTAAACGAAAACTTGGAGGAAGAAGCGTAGCAGAATATTCAATGGACAAGAGAGTAGATTTAAACCCAGTGATCTAAATGTCACTTTCCAACATATGTTTTGGGAACAAAGTTGCTCACTCTTTGTGGGTTCGCCCATTTAGCTTAAAACCACTTGATTCCTCAGTTCTTAAGGAAGCCAACTTTTATCCATCTGGTGTCAGCTGCAATAGATGGAAGTAAACAATTAAGTTGGTAGCACCATAACCAAAATAGCATTTGTGTATTTGCATCTGGATTTTTCGTAGAAGGGTAATAGACTAATAGTACATTTTCTTATATACCTTAAGTTATATGAATTATTAACCATGCATAGACGTTTCTACTTATTTACGATGATATATAGTAGCAAGCGTATCCATGTAAACCAAAGTTATGACAAACATACACGAAACACCGCCAATACACATGCAAACATGCGTGAACCAAACTAAGAGCATATATATACTTGCAAATTGCTTCCAGAAATTACAAGGAACTTTCCTCTTTTAAAATAACTCAAGAATTCAGTTATTAAGAATAAGAATTTAACTAAGGAGAACCTGCTCAAGAGAGGCTGGTCAGGTTCTTCACTGTGCATCTTTTGCTCTGCTCATACTGAGAGTAATAATCATCTGTTTCTAAATTGTATTTTTGCTAGGAGTATCTGGCGATTTTTCCTGGCTTCTGATTTATACCCTGGCTTTTTTCGAGTTGCAGATCTGTTTCAGTTATCTCCACATTTAAAATTTGATTTATCTTCTTCTGGTTGGACCTTGTTACTTCAAATCATTCTCTGGTTGATTTGGAAAGAAAGGAACAATAGGATTTTTCGTAATTCAGTTAGAACATACTATTTCGTCATACATGATATTATTTCACTGATGCATTTTTGGGTAGAAACGCTTGTTTCAGGTTTCGAAAAGGATGAAATGCTACAATATACATCTGATATGGCTTCACAAATGGTGGAGTCTTCCATCTCCCTTTCTATTCCATCATCCTCAAGAATCCCACCTGAAGAGGATTCTCAGAACAATATGGAGAATCCTAAGACGTGATATTGTCCTATATTTTTATGAACTATATCTTCTGTTAGCTACTGAGTGGTACTTCTAGTTTGGTTTCAATTCTGATACATTTAAAGAGGACTATAAGGCCTGACGTTCTGTAATATTTTTTGTCATGACAATGTTCTTACTTGACATCTTTTGCCTTTGAAATAATAAACTCTTAAACCGTTAACAAAAAAAAAATAACTCAAGAATTTTAGTCTACGATACAAACATACATGGAACGTACATGGTGGGCTTGGCACTGGGGAAATCTTTTAAGCAGAATTAGGGCATGGATTCGAGCTTCGGTCTGAAGTCGTTAATCACACAACCTCCGGCTACGTACTTACAGTTCAGTTGACTGCGGCACATATTCAATTCTTCATTTTCTTCTCGAACCACTGGTAGTGGTATTTTGTTGCTTGTACAGTGTTTCTTCCTTTTAGCGTCTGTATCAAGCTACGAAGACATGAAGCAGTCGGGACAAAAACAAGGAGAAGAAAAGTCTTTCATCGTGTGATTTTGACTGAAAAGGAAATAAGATTAGCCTGTTTACACCGTCGTGTTATCTACGTATTTTCTTGGGGGACCAACAAGGAGGAACGGTGATTTACGTCTCTACGTGAGGGAAAAAAATGTGTATGATGTAAATGTAAAACATTAGTATTCATGTCAAAGGTATAGCCATGTTTTTGAACTCATTATGGGATTGTAGTAATAGTATACGTTCAATCGATTCGTAACAATCTTAGATCTACCAATTAAGTTTAAAATGCTTAAGCTGAAGTTATAATGATGTTCAATCGTGTTCTTTATTTAGCGCATTTAGTTCCTAACAGTATTCTAAGATGATTAATTAATGCCACTCTTCTTCTTGTTTTTTATCTAGCAAATATCTCCATCATATGGGTGACAGAAAGAAAGATGAAGAACAGTGTCTTGCTCAGAAAAATCTGGCTAACAAGTGGTGATGGGCGTCTGATGACAAATAAGATAAGCAGCAGCAAAGCTCTTGTACGCATGTGATCTGCTAATATCACCAACCAACCATTGTTTTTGGGAGCACCTAGTGGTTGGCATGTCAAGTCAACATACAGGAGCTGGCAAGAACTGACCGATGCTGCGTTGCATTGCCATGGGTGCATGTGCTGTGCTGCTGTCATGACTCTGAATTTCTTGCTTCTTCTTGTCTTCTTCCTCCTCCTCATCAGTCATCACTCTACTGTTTGGCTTCTCCTGTGGTCTGAATATTCGAGCCGCAATATTATGACAAATTTTGTGGTTGTGTGCCTTCCGGTGGGGGACGACATGGCCTCGGTGTTTTGGAGCTTGCATGCAGATATTCATGTGTTTGTAAAATTCTAACTTCATAGTGTTCTTCTTGGGAAAACGTAGACCATACCAGTGTTCGTTTGTGGTTTTGCTTCTTTTTTCTTACTCTTTTTTGGTCGGAAATCGGCAGAGGGGCCTATTAACGTTATGTTTTTTAATTGTGCTCCATATATATGTGGCAATTTACATGAAATTGTTCAGTTCCACGTTCTGTTTAATTTGTTGAATCCAAGATACATGAAATTGTTCAGTTCCACGTTCTGTTTAATTGTTAAGTACCACATGAAATCTTCGGTGACTGTTTGACGATGAGTACCCATGCATGGAATCTTCTCGTCGCTGCCACTGACATATCCATATTATATTATTAGGGTTACATTTCATGGATCTGAACCGCAAGCAAGTGGGCCATTTTAGAGCATTAATATATCAGTATATGATTGTTAATCATCTATAATCCGGACAAGTTATAAACGGTGAGCCATGTGAGTAATGCTTGCAGAATTATCTAATGTTTCTCTGTAGATATTTATGTTGTTCTCCAATGAGAGAGATCGTCCGGGTTCTCATATATATAACTTAAGTTTTTCTATCTTTGTCAAGGTATATCTCATTATTCTAGTGTACTATTACAATTGACATGAGTATGATTCAAAATGACATGAACCTAGACATTTATAATTTGATGTCAAAACTGTAGATCGTTGGATGGGGGCTTCGGTGAGGTGGAGAAATCAGGAAATGAAAGTATATTTTTCTTAATAATTTTTCCTTCGTTTTCCCATGTATTTACAGTAGAGCCTCAACGTCTCCACCTCCCTCCGTCCTAGTAACGGCTCCCTGATTTACATCGATCAATAACTCCGACGAATCAAAGCTAATAATTTCAGCCAATAATTTCTTTGACCTCCGTTGACTGTAACGGTGGTCTTCATGACCACTAGTCAACATTTCCCACTTGGTGATGAAGACCACGCCCAAGTTTCAAGCAAGGAGATGTTAGTCTTCCACTTCCACAATTCGTGAAGTGTATTACTTCAATTTCCACTTCCACTATTCATGAGAATGTTCTTCATTTCCATTATCTATGGAAATATACCTTAATCCCATTAAGTTCACAAACTTAATGAATTTTTCTACTGTAATTCTTTTTGTCATAGGATCAGCAATCATATCTGATGTGGGTATGTAACTGAGTTTTATTTCTCCACTTTTCACAATATCACGAATATAGTAATAATGTATATTAATGTGTTGTCCTCTTGTTGTATTTGCACAACTATGTACAAGACTTATTACCGCTTGGTTATCACAATACATTTCTATTGGATCATTTATTAAGTTGAGATTTAAATCATTTATAAATCTTCTGATCCAAACAGCATGTGATGCAGCTGCACTACAGGCAACATATTCAGCTTTCTATGTGTATTTGGATACACATCCTTGCTTTTTACTTCCTCAATATACAACTATACCTCTAAAGATGAATACATGTCCCGAAGTGGACTTTCCATCATCTTTGTCACCACCCAGATCAGCATCTGTATAACCAAGCAATTCAAGCTCATCCACTTGATAAGTCAACTTATGATACAGAGTTCCTTTCACATATTTCATTATTCTTTTTACAGCTTCCTAATGTTTTGTTCCGGGATTAATTTGATATCTGCTGACAACACTTATAGCATATACCAAGTCTGGTCATGTACACAACATAGCGTATATTAAACTTCCAACCACTTGGGCATAAGGTGCTCTTAAAGGTTCTTTCCCCTTTCTAGGACATTGGTCCTTACTTAATCTTTTCCCAAAAATATATGGTGTAGGGGCTGAGGAGTAATTATCTATTTCAAACCTTTTTAGCATTGTACGTAGGTATCTTTCTTGATTTATACTCAGTATTCCAGATCCCCGATCTCTAAGGATCTGTATTCCAAGAACATAAGATGCTTCTCCCATGTCCTTCATCTCAAACCTTTTGCTAAGTTCTTCCTTTGTGTTGTTCAACATGTCAGTATCATTTCCAGCAAGCAAAATATCATCCACATACAAGGATAATATAATAAACTTGCTCCCACTTTTCCTGACATATACACAATAGTCTAATCTATTTGAAACAAATCTCATTTTGACAATTACATCATGAAATTTATAATACCATTGTCTAGAAGCTTGTTTCAAACCATATATTGACTTATTTAATTTGCACACTTTGTCTTCATGT
>JAMKQA010056592.1:0-19061 GCA_024699735.1 Posidonia australis | reverse complement strand
CATTTGCATCCCATGCATTCATCCTTTTGTGGTTTTCCTCGTCTTTCCCTTAAAAGACTAGGTGGCGACTCCCTTTTCTTTTCTTCTATCCTTGTGCCTTCGCCATCATTGGCATGGCTGTGGTCTCCTCCCCTTCCCCCTCCCTCTGGGTCGGGCACGTGGTCGGTCACACAAATAATTCCATCCTTTTTTGTTTATCAAGACACCAGATTGTAGGCAGGTTTTGCATTTTCTTTCCTTCTTTTCCAACACAGATTTCCTTAATTACCATTGAAAATCATCTAGTGTGACATCTGTGTCCTGATTGGCCCAACCATGTATTGCCATCATAGATCGATAAACCGGTTATCCAGAATAATGTAACTTATGTGTTGTAATCTGGATAATTTGAAGAATTAATATTGGTCTACGTTGAACTCCCACTTTTACATCAATGTTTATTTCTGGTAATTTTCTACCCATGTGGTATTTTGGCATTTTGTAACCCACACATGTGTGGGACTAGAATAAGAGAAAAACCAAAACAACACAAAGCAACACAGTTGGCACTGTTATTCCTTGTGCACACCATGTTGCCTTAGCTTTTCGCCATATTGTATCGCCGATTCGTCAAGACTTTCGACGACTGTTTGTGGCGAGCAATGACAATCAGGTGGCTGCTTAAAAGGAGAAGAGTGGATGGCATCAGTAGTAGCCCGAAAGGTGACAGAGCTAGTGTGAGCTGGACGGGAAAACCAAAGAAAGAGGAGAGGCAGAGGGCTGATATAAAAGAGAGATGTAACACATGTGCCTGATTGTGTTGTGCTTACTTTGGTTCCCTGGAGTGTGTGGCATTCGTGCATTTCTGTGGCCCAGTTATTAGTGTGAGACCAAGGCAGGACTTGGTCAAAGGGAGCACAGTGCACCCCCCTTCAGGAGCTTCACCCCCACCAACCTATAAGCCCTAGCCTGCCACCCTTCCTTCTCGACGATGCCTTATGGACGTGACAAGAGCCTGTGGGGTGCGGTTGGTGGCAGGAGAGGTGGTGATAAGAGAAGGGGCGGGGGATGGCATTAGGCAGTTGTGAAGGAGGGGTGCGAGTTGAGAGAGAGGAGAGAGGGCTAAAGGATGAGAGAGATCTTGCCGTTGGAGGAGGAAGCTTGGCCGATGATCGGGTAGGTTTGGAGGATGTCGTAGGTGAGGAGAGGCTCGCCAGAAAGGCTTGGGATTGCAAGAAACCTTCCTGAGAGTACGCGTCCTGCCTTCTCCCTCCTTTCTATGTTTTGTGTTTTAATGGCATAAATCATGATAAATGTGGTAAAAATCATGAAAAATGTTGGAAATGGTGCGGATTGGCTTGGATGCATGCTTAGGAGTAGATCGTGCAATTTTACGGATTTATTATGGATTTTTGGTTTATTTTTTGTGGTTGTGCTACAGTGCATGTCAATGAACTCTTTGCCTTTGTGATTTTATTTCGTGGACCATGGTTAATGGTTTTTGATGAAATATGTCCCAAATGGAAGTAGATTTGGCATGCTAGGATTGTGTGTTGTTGTAGGATTTGTGGCTCGCCAGATATGGGTTTGCTTAAGGACTTAATTCCGATGAACGACTGTCATCGGACAAAAATCGTTTTCAGAAATCATCTGGATTGACATACCCAAATGGTTTGGTATGCCGGATCAGGGTATTTTGATTGTTCGTTAGATTTCAGTCTACCAAACTAGGACCCTGAGCCACATTCAAAACTTGGGACATTTCGACATACCGATGGATTTCGATTTGCTGAATCAAGCCCTTGGACCTTATGACCAAAGTTTTCATTAAGGTCAAATGTGAATGGTTTTACTTGATGATTTGGCATGCTATGTTTTGATGAAAATCCATGTGAATGGAATGATGATTTATGGAAAGTGGTTCCTATAACGGAAGTGTTTTAAAAGTGATTTTTGAAGAAAACCTGCATATTTTTTAAAAGAGATTTCCATTGTCTTTTCCAGATCCACG
Source organism: Posidonia australis (assembly GCA_024699735.1). Taxonomy (NCBI): domain Eukaryota; kingdom Viridiplantae; phylum Streptophyta; class Magnoliopsida; order Alismatales; family Posidoniaceae; genus Posidonia; species Posidonia australis. Next base: position 17,071 of record JAMKQA010056592.1, on the reverse strand, counting down.
TAGCGTTAGGGCGGCAAATTGTAAGGGCGTGAGACCTCGCTGAGATCAATTGTTAGTCTAGGACGTGGTTGTCGAGGTTTGGAGCGGTTGAAAGAAACCATGTAACCCCTCTTTGTGACGGTGTTGGCTAGGCCTAGGAATGTAAAACCTGAGTGTCCGAACACCTATGGGACGTCAGGAAAGACGTATCTCCGTGCTTGTGAGAAATAAATTGATAATAAGGCCTGTTGGCCGAGAGGGTGGTATGCTCACATGGGGGCTTTCATTGTAGCAGTGCAGGAGGGTGGGGTTGGTACCTCGCTTATTGCTTATGGCCTGGTTGCCTCTAATTAAGGTGACACTATTGAATTGTGATTGAGATATGTGTGTGGTTTTGAGCTTGAATCAGATGTGTTTTGACTTGTGGTTTTAGCCAGATTCTAGCCGAGTTGAGACTCGTGGTTTGAACCAGTTGCCAGCCAATGTGTACTTGTGTTTTGAGCCATGTGTGGCTTTGTGGGTTTGTGCTGGATTTGGTCAAGAATATGGTTTTCTCGGAATGCATAAATGCTTTAAAATGCAAGAGATTTGAGGAAGAAAATGGTTTAGAAATGGCATGATTTTGGAAAAAGGATTTCTTAATGATTTCTAGTCCTAGATAGAGGATTTTAAGGATTTGTAAATTGATTTTTGTGCCTTTGTCAAAGTTTCAAGTTATGATTTATAATAATTGAAATTTTGAGTTTTCTCGTAGTTTTGTCGTGGCTTTCCATGGTACGGTGCTGTGACCATGCCAACCCGAGGGTCCGACGCGAAGTTGCACTAGAGAGAAGAGATCACAGCCATGCCAAGATGGCGAAGGCGCAAGACGGGATAAAACGAAAAAAGAAAAGGAGTTGTCACCTAGTCTTTTAATGGAAAGACGAGGAAAACCACAAAAGATTGAATGCATGAGATGAAGATGTGAAGGCCAGATGTTTGCTAACCAGAGGACGGGTAAGGATTCCTATTACGCACAAGGAAGGTGTTAGGCACCCCCGTAAGCTCGAGAAACTCGATCTTTCTAGTCTAATTTGCTTGCATAAAGGCTGGATGAAATGCTTGCTAAGCCTAGAACGTGCTTTAAACATGCTACTATGAATGCCAAGACAAGACTGGATGGATGTGCAAGATGGAATGCAAAAACTGCAAAGAAATCCACACAAAATATCGCAATCATGAAAAACGACACGACAAAGAAAATCACCTGAAATGACGAGGTGTCTATAAAGAACGGTTCAAAAAATCATACCAGTGTCAATGGGGTCAAAAATATGATAGACCCAAATCACTAGAAGTGCAGAAAACACCATGGAGATCCGAATGGAAAAATTGCAAGGAAACCCACATAAAATAGACAAACGACACCATGTGAAGAAAATCACATAAAATGACAGTGTTTTTGGAAGGAACGCCTCGGAAAACCATACTGACATCAAAAGATAAAAATTGGAGTCAACCTAAGTCCTCAAAATCGTGAAAAGGTCATGAAAATCAAAAAAGGAGAAAATAAACCGCAAATGGACCAATGTGGGCCTTTCGGTCATTTCGTGTACGTCCTCGAGCGATGAAATCCAAATCAAATCAAAAAATCCCACAACATTGGAGTAAAGCAAATCAAATCGAATATCGGATAAGGGACTTCGAGAACAAAGTGAAGAAAGAAATCCACGAAAGAAAGGTATGAGATGCAAACACACTTAAAAGGAGGGACTGATGTGCAAATGTGATGAAAACAATATGAAATGTATGAATAAGTGCCTAAATGCGCAAAAATGCTAAGGAATGGCTTGGACAAGGACTATGCAAGACTGAGTGCAAAAACTAGAATGCATGCGCATGGATTAGTTGCACAGGGGCAATTTAGTCATTTTAATGGCTAGATATGATAAGTACATGTATGAGGATGATGCATAGTCTGAGTCATGTCAAAATGTGTGCAAAATGTACATAAAATGTTATTTGCAAGAAAACATGGAGAGAAAGAACAACAAAACGATGTAAACACAATAAATGACAAACACAATGACTAAAATGCGAAATTCACAAAAAGAGTGAGGATCTAGATGAAAATTATATTCGTGACTTCTACTCCAATGTGTAGATGATGGATCAAATGACAATATGACACTGAGATGTGTGAAAATTGCACTTAGATAATTTCCTGAAAACTCAGGGTCTAAAGTGCAAAATTCACACATAAATGCAAATGTGATTAAAATGTGAAGCTAAAGGGCAATTCATAAAGAAAACATGACTTTTGAATGGAATCTATGATTAAGTGCAAAATTTGAAATGCAATAAGTGAAAAACATCAAAAATACGCAAGAAAACATTTAAAACCTTAAATGATGGATTTAAAGTTAAACTAAGGGTCTATATCCAAATTCTCTGTGTTTAGGAATTATTTATTAAGGACTCATGGACTTATGTGCAAAATATCTAGGCCTGATTGTGATAAAAAATGGGTTTTTTTATAATGATCAGTGTTATTATGCAATTCATTAGGGTTAATATGCAAAATTTCTAGGAAGAAATCATTTTTAAAAACTCTAGGGGCTTATTGCAAATGATAAGGACTTAAGTGTGATAAAAAAACTCAATTTTAAGACTGGTCAGTGTGATTTTAACATCCTTCAGGGGTTCAAAATACAAATTTCACATGAAAAACTCATTTTAAAAAGTTGCAGGGGCAAATGTTCAGGACTTAAGTGCAAAGAAATCATGATCTCAGGGACCTAAATATGATAAAACATGCATGAATGTAATAAAGATGAAAAAACTAAAATATGCGGGGGATTAGATGCAAATCTCACAGAAAAAATAAAGAAATGAAAGTTTTTTAAAACTACAGGGGCTAAAATCTAAAAAATCAGGACCTAAATTAAATGAAAATGGACTTAAATGTAATAACCTAAGGACATAAGAATAAAAAACCTAAAACAAAAGGGCTGGGCCCAAAAAAATCTCTTTTGAAGATCGCCAGAGGATCACCGACGTTCCCCCTTCCGTGAGTGCTTCGGCAATGATCTAGTGGCAGTCCAGCAACGGAGGAAGAGGAGCGATGGTCCCGGAGGCTAGAGCGAGGCTCGGCGACGGTCTCCGACGCATCGGAAGGGGCTGGGGAGGCCAGAGGACCTCCCCCCACCTCGCGCTCCGACGAGGTGCTCTGTCGACGTCGGGGAAGATGGCAGCGAGGTGGCTGGAGGTGACGTAGCGACTGGAGCGGCACAACGATGGCTGGGAGAGCTTCGGGGAGCCATTGCGAGGCTCTGGGAGGTATCAACGAGGTCCGGTGTGGTCCGAGGTGTTCCTCCCACCTCTACGTCGACGGCGATGGTTGCAGTGAGTCGTCGGGGCACTACGGCCTTCCAGGCAGCGGCGTGGCGGTGCAGAGGAGTTTGTGGCGAGGTGGCGAAGCTCCCTGGAGCGATGGTGCGGAGCGGGGGTGTCTGTTGAACTCCGGCGCCTCCTCGACGGTGGTTGACGGTGGGGGTCCTCTGAGTCCACGGGAGGCCAGAGAGGTCCCCTTCCAGATGGAGGGAATCCAGAGCAAGAGGAGGAAGGGGGGAGAGGTCTCAGGGACCTCTTCCCAGAGCCAGGAAGCCACTGGCTTCGCCAGCTGTGGATCACCACCAGCGACGGAATCGACGGTGGATAGAGGGATTTCCTTGCCACGACACGATCTAGGGGGATCTAAGAGGCTAACGGGATCAAAAACAAAAGCAAATTTTTAACTAAAAGAGGGGGTTACCTGACTATAAGGTGGTTGTCTCTCCGGTGAAGCTCGACGGCAGACCTTTGGACGTAGCTCCGGCGACAGCAGCTGGAGGCTCCGGGCTGCGAAAAAGGGGTGAAAAAGGGTGCTCCGGATGCCTGAAGGGATGCTGGGTTTGCTCTAGGGTGGATTGTGGCACTGGAGAGGCTGGAAGTAGATCCGTGGGTCTGTCGGCAGTGGGAAGCTTTTAACCACTGGCGGGGCTCTCCCAAGCCATCGATCCTCCCTCATAAGGCCTCGCTACTGTTGGATTAAGGGCACGACGGAGGAGGAAGGTCCAGAAATCACGGGGGTCAAGGATCACGCGTCGAAGATCGCAGGATCTGCCAGAGATGGTGTCGGAAAAGTTGTTGGAAAATACGGGGGTCGCCAGGGGTGAAAGCTTGCCGAAACTATTTTTCTAGCTGCTTAAGTTTGTGGTTTAAGAATTAACTGGGCTTATGGGCTGGCGATAGGGCCTAGGGTTTTTATTTTCTGTTTTTCTTTTTCTTTTTGGGATTTGTTGTTAAGGTTTTTAAATGGATTTTGGGTTTTTAGGTTTAGGCTTTTATTTATGTTTTATGATTTTAATTAAATTTCTGATTAAGATTAATTGGTTTTTAAGTTTAATTAGGGTTTTAAATTATTTTAGGTTTTTGTTTTAGGATTTTTGGGGATTTTAGGGTTTTGCTTTTAGGCTTTTTTAATTTGGGTTTTGTGATTTAAATTTGATTTTTGATTTTGGTTTTGAATTAGGGTTTTAACTATTTTAGGGTTTTCATGGTTTTAATTTCTTTAATTTTAGGGTTTGGATTTTAATTAGGATTTTGAGTTTAATTAGGGCTTTTTGTGTTTTAATTAGGGTTTTGAGTTTAATTAGGTTTTTTGTGTTTTAATTAGGGTTTATGGTTTAATTAGGGTTTTGAATTTTAATTTAGGGTTTTTGGATTTTAATTAGGGTTTTGGTTTAATTAATTTGGCTTTTGAGTTTAATAAGGGTTTTGTGTTTTAATTAGGGTTTATGGTTTAATTAGGGTTTTGAATTTTAATTTAGGGTTTTTGGAATTTAATTTGGGTTTTTGGTTTAATTAATTAGAATTTAAAATGATTTAAATGAGTTTTGACTTTAAGTAGGGTTTTCACTTAATTAATTGGATTTTAAGTGGGTTTAAGTGGATTTTGACTCGAGTTGGGGTTTTCACTTGATTAATTTTAGATTTTAAATGTTTTAAATGTGTTTCGTTTGGTTTTAATTTTAATTAATTCAGAGTGAACTAGTGTGGGCCTAAATGGACTTGTGTGGGCTAGAGTTTTTGGTGGTCACAACCAGTGTATCTTCCAAAGGAATCTACTGTCAAGTGACTTCAAAATCGGGGTGTCTACAGATACCCCTTCCTGAGCGAGGTCGAGGGAATCGAGACCGATGCTCAGGGTTGACAAGACACCCACTTGAGTCCGCGGGAGAGTGGTATTTGATGTGGGGCCGTGAGCCACTTATTCGTCGGATGCACCGAAAAGTCATGACTCGTGGCCCATGCATGATGCTGATGCAAAGGATGACCTTGATGCTAGGTGTGCATGAGGGTGATGCTAATAACAAGTGGGTAGCTCAGCTCTCGGAGGGGAGCGTGAGAGAATTCTCAACTCGTGACAAAGGATGCCTAGACAAGGTTGTCGAGCTCGTCGCACGACAGGGGAGAACTTGGTAAATGACGGACGTTCCGGCCTGGGAGAATGCATGGCAAGATGTCGGAGTTGCCGACCGAGGGATAGACTTATGACGGATGTTAACCGGATAGTTTAAGGGTATCAGCCCGCCCCTGACAGTGTGACGGTTGTCAACCGGATAGTTAGGGCTATCAACCCGAGGAAAGGGGCATTAGGTAAGACTACCCAACTTGCAAACTAATGGTCAAAGCATGATAAGTTGACAGACCTACCGACTGGATAGTTTGGGCTATCAGCCCTATGGTGAGTTGACAGACTCATTACCGAATAGTTAGGGCTATCAGCCTGATGGTGAGTTGACGGACTCGTCACCGGATAGTTAGGGCTATCAGCCCGATATTGAGTTGACGGACTCATCACCGGATAGTTAGGGTTATCAACCCGATAATGAGTATAAAGTAAGTGGCACTAAGATTCATCCATCTGGGGCGAATCTAAGATGGGACCATCTAGACCTCGCCTGGTCTAGGAAAAGATAGAAATGGCACTTGTTGGCCTTGAACGAGTCCCAACAGGACAGATTGAGTTTTGCCCCAACTGGTACAGAAACCTAGGATGGCTTCATTTGTCCAGGTCCGGGCAACAAAATGATATTCCTGACTGTTAGCTGGGTATACCCCAGTGCCAAGTCGGCAGGCAAAAAAGGGGCAGCAGCTTGAAGCAGTTGAGCACACATTGTAGCAATGGCAATTTCCTATCAATCACAATCATCCAAACAAGTTGGCCAATGTGTCCCAATGAATTTATTATTGCAGTCAAATATAATGATGTGATTACACTTATTTTCAGCCTGTAGTGAACAAGTAGCATAAAACAAGTGTCAACAGTCTGGGTCATCCCTGGATCTCTTGGAACCTCTTGCTTTTGGAAACAATGTAGGACTTGGAACTGCTCCACAGATTGGTTAGGTTTCCTCCACTTTGGCTTCATAGTCAGCTGCACAGCCCTTGCCTTCTGCGACTGTAAGGTCGCTTGATCGGATGGAGCCAATAAGCAAGCGTGACAGTTCCATTGTCATCGCGTAAGAGCTCAGGGGATACTCCTGAAATCGAGTTGGCATCAGTCCTTGAGCAAAGGAGTCTTGTCAGTAACCAAATTGCCGTATCACACGGATTGGATGATATTCGACACCACCGGTCAGCCCCGGGAGGATGATAAGTTTCATGTCAGTACCACTGCAGAAAGCTTCAAAGTTGTGAGTTGTCGAAGGAATGATGCGCCAAGTCACCTTGTCTTCTGTCAACCTCTCCAGTTGCTCATACTCCTTGCGTACTGATGTGAGTGTGCGAGTGTGACCACTTTGGCAATAAGACTCGAATGCTAACCGTTGAGGGCGTAAGACCTCTACACCCAGATGAGCGGCCAACCATACCTGTACAAAGGCTCCACAACGTTAAAAATGTCAACACCGTCGCAATGATCGGTCGAGGGCTCGATAAGTCTCTGCCAAGATAATAGGGGTCAGGTTTATCTAACAGGTTATCACCGCCAAAGCAATTTCTGCAACCTCAATGTCCACGACTGTCCGGCCATGGCTGAACACCAGCTCGCCAAAGAAGCGGACGACGAAACCTCTCAGCCACAGCTCATCGCCCACGGAGGTGCGCATCTCGGCTATCTTGTCAAAGTAAATCAGTTGTAACAAAGGAGACTGCCCATCAGTACAGATCAGTTGACGACCACAATCGCCAGTCGACAAGTCGTTCAATTCATTCAGCACCAAAGAGTATCCATCTCGCCGCATAAATACAGCGGGCCCAAGGAACTTTGGCAGACAGCATACCTGACGAACTTCTTCCAAAGTAGGGGTCAGTTCAATTCTTCCAAAGCGAAATGTGTGGTTTTCAGGCTTCCAAAACCGAGCAACTGCACATAAGAAGTAACGGGAGACCTCCACATTTGTAATGTCAAAGAATTTCAAGGAGATTCCCCAAGTCCGTAGCTTGTCACTATCTTCGTTTGTTAACTTTCCAATCCATGCTCAGAGGACCTCTAAACAACTCATCGGTACGACCATCGTAGAAAAGCCCATAACTAATAGCGAGCCATGGCCTTTCTTGATTCAAGTCTGCAGAACATTATTAAAAGAGTATTCAGAATGACAAATCACTTTATTCCATGCACACAATATTTCAAACAGTCCAATGTAGATAGAAAAATCATAAATTGCTGTCAAATGCTGAGTCAAATGTCAGCAGCCACTTTGAAACTGCACAAAGGAGACTGCTAGATAGAGCTAACATGTTCGCTGCCCGAGTACATAAGTTTACTTGCCTGGTGACGAGTTGATGGACTCATCGTCGGATAGTTAGGGTTATCAATCCTATGATGAGTTGACGGACTCATCGCCGAATAGTTGGGGTTATCAGCCCGGGGAAAAGGAGTCGGTCCTCGAATACAAGAAACCAACAGCTCAAACCTCCTCTGGTCTTAGAGGAGCCACGAGAGAAAGGACAAAATGCTGGCCTTAGGACTCAAGGAACCAACGACTCGGATCCCCTCCGGACTTAGAAGAGTTGCAAGAGGATAAGACAAATGCTGGTCCTAGGATACAAGGAACCCGCGACTCGTATCTCCTCCGGACTTAGAGGAGTCTCGAGGAAAGGATAAATGCCGATCCTAGGACACAAGGAACCAGCGACTCGAATCTCCTTCAGACTTAGAGGAGTCTAGAGGAAAGGGATAAAGGTTGTTCCTAGGATATAAGGAAACAGCAACTCGGATTTTCTCTGGACTTAAAAGAGTCTCGCGGAAAGGATAAATGTTGGTCCTAAGATACAAAGAGCCAGCAACTCGGATCTCCTCTGGACTTAGAGGAATCTCGAGCAAAAGGATAAAGGCTGGTCCTAGGATACAAGGAACCAGCAACTCGGGTCTCCTCCGGACTTAGAGGAGTCTCAAGGAAAGGATAAAGGTTGTTCCTAGGATACAAGGAAACAACGACTCGGATCTCCACTGGGATCAGGGGAGTCACGAGGAAGGAATAAATGCTGGTCCTAGGATACAAGGAGCCAGCAACTCGGGTCCCAAGAAAGCTCATGGCTGGCGTTGTCTTTGTTTCTACGTTCGAGCTATGGAGCAGACAACATGTTTTGGACGAAGATACTATCCCAAGAAGGGTCAACCAACAGTATAGCTGACATGCCCTTGGTTAACGGGGAAGGTTATCACCACAAAGGCAGCTAACATGCCCCTGGTGTACGGTATCCTCAACTGGGTCTTTGGCCAAGGAGCAGTTGTCTTGCCCCTGGTTTAGAACTCAGCGAGACCTTGCAAAGTGGACAAAAGATAATGTATGCAAGAATGATAGTGTTTTGTTGCATCATCCCTCAGGATTTGGAATGCTAATGATGCTTGCTATGAGAAAAGGAGAAGACCTCGATTCACAAGACACTACCCGAATTTCTTGGCTGTTGGTGGCTCTTCAGGATGGATGATTTAGTAAGTTAGGCTCCGTGCCAAACTCTTGAGGGCTTAGACCTACTTTTTTGGCTTCTGGCTTATTTCTTTTCTCACTCCTAGGCTTGTAGGCTCGCTTTAACCCTTGCTTGGGGGTAATGGGCATCCGGATTTGGAGGGGGCTACTGGAATTATATGCAAGGGGTGGCTAGTCCCTTTGGTCGCTTGGATTTTTGAGATGCTTGCTTCGACTCCTCCCCAAGGTAAGTGGTAGGGGTAGAGTTGGTCTACTTGCCTGTCTCTTTTACGGCTAGCTTCTGTCATCGACTTCTGTCTTCTTATTTCTTTTGTACCCTTGTGGATATGTTTATTTTTCTATTTTGGCTCACACTCATGCTCGCTCCTAACATTTTATCTCCCTCTGGAGGTATAAGTCCCTATGGGAGTTTGGATATTTCGTCTAACCATGGCTGGGTGGTGGCTCCCTCGCTCGCTAGAATGTCTAAGTAGTATCAACTGAAGTAGTATAAACCCTTCTCAAGTAGGCTAGCTATTCCGATTTTCGTCATCGGGATGTGATGTTGATGCTTTTATGCATAGATGCATGCAGTTATTGATGCACTTAAATTATTGATGTGCACGAAAATAAAAGTGTCGATGCTGTGGACTAGATGCACTTGGATTGCCTTTTATTTTAAAAATGTGCATGCATTATAGAGTAGTGGATGATGCATGACGTGCCAAAGGATACTTCGCAAAGCAAGGATATACGCCTTTCGCTCATTGGTAGTACTTCTTCAAATAACATGTGTTGACTAGCTCCGGTAGCTCGACGCTGTCCATATCTTCGAGGATTGCTGCGCCTTCTAAATAGACTTGCTTGATGATGTAGGGACCATGCCAATTAGGTCGGAATTTGCCTCAACCGTCAAGGAGATGTATGGCCTGCAGGACTAGATCGCCAGGTGCGAAACTCCTAGCTCGAACTCTTTTCTGATATGACCTTGTCATTCTCGTTTGGTAGTAGCGGGCATTGTACATGGCCTGTAGTCTACGTTCATCAATCAAATTCAACTGGACGTATCTGTCTTCGACCCATTCGACTTCTTCTAGCTCGGCCTCCCTCAAGATTCTAACTGATGGGATCTCTACCTCAATTGGTAGGACCGCTTCCATGTCGTACACTAGTGAGTAAGGTGTTGCCCTTGTTGATGTCCGAACCGAAGTTCTATAGACCCATAGTGCATAGGGAAGCTTTTCGTGCCAATCCTTATGTGTCTTGGCGCTCTTCTTTAGGATCTTGATTAAGTTCTTATTTGCTGACTCCACGGCACTGTTCATCTGTAGGCGGTACGGGGAAGATCTATGATGTTTGATCTTGAGGCTCTTCAAGTAATCCTTTAATCTTTGAGCTATGAAATTCTTGCCATTGTCTGAGATAATGGAGGGTGGCACCTCGTACCGTGCTATAATGTGGTTCTTGATGAACTTTTCCGTGGCTACAGCTGTGACGGTTTTGTAAGAGGCCACTTCTACCCATTTGGTAAAGTAGTCTATGGCCACCAGGATGTAGCTATGGCCATTGGATGAGGCTGGATGGATGGCTCTGATGACGTCTAATCCCCAAGTAGAGAAAGGCCATGGCGAAGACATACTGTGCAGCTATTGAGGGGGAGCATGTATGAAGTTCCCGTGAATCTGGCAGTTGTGGCATTTGCGCACGAAACGACAGCAATCTGCCTCCATAGTTGACCAAAAGTAGCTTTGTAACATGATCTTCTTGGCTAACAGTACTCCATTCATGTGGGGGCCGCATGTCCTGACGTGGATCTGAAGCATCAAGGTATCAGCCTCCTTCTTGTCGACACACACCAAAAGCATCTGGTTATATGATCTTCTGTACAGATGTACTTCGCCCAACACGTATCTTGACGCTAGGCGCACCATGGTCTTTTTATCTGCTGGTGATGTGCCGGTTGGGAGATCGCCTGATTCTAGGAAGGTCTTGATGTCATGATACCAGGGGAGCTCTGCTGACGGGTCCGCTTCTTCTATGCTCATGCCATGGACGGGCAACTCCGCTCGGGTGACCGATATGTCGACTGTGCGCTCTTCAGGTATTGAGAGTCAGGAGGCAAGAGTTGCCAATGCATTTGCGTAGGAGTTTTTGGCTCTACTCATGAAAGAGAAGCGCACTTCTTCGAACTCCTTGACGAGCTGTAAGAGATATTCGTGATATGGCACGAGCTTTGAATCCTTGGTTTTCCATTCGCCGTTGATTTGGGATATGACTAACATGGCATCTCCATGCACCTGTAGCTTTCGTGCGCCATGTTCCAATGCGATTTACAGTCCCATGATGCATGCCTCGTACTCGGCTTCATTGTTAGTGCACTCAAAAGTGAGCTTTCAAGAAAAGGGAGTCATCTGTCCCTATGGTTTTGACAATACTGCGTTGATTCCTCTACCCCTCTTGTTGACTGCTCCATCAAAGTATAGGTGCCACCGGGACCTGTCTTCTAGCTCCTCAGAGTCTATATCTCCCATGGCGAACAAGACGTCTTCATCCAGGAACTACGTTTGCAACGGCTCGTACTCTGGCAATGGTAGGTCAGCTAGGTGGTCCGCTACTACTTGCCCCTTCATTGATTTTTGTGTGACAAATGTAATGTCGTATTGGGATAGCATCACCTGCCATATCACGCATCGTCCCACTACTGCCAGCTTTTGGAATAAATACTTCATGGGGTCATGCCGGCATAGGTGAAGCACTGTATACACCATCATATAGTGCCTGAGCCGTTGGGTGGCCCAGACAAGGGATAGACAGATCTTCTCAATGGGATTGTACCTGATTTCACAATCGTTGAACTTCTTGCTCAGGTAGTAGATGACTCTCTCCCCACGTCCTGTTTCATCGTGCTGCCCAAGGACTGCGCCCATGGAGTGTTGGGTGGTGGAGAGATACAGCAAGAGAGGTCGTCCTGGTGTGGGTGGAACCAGGACAGGAGGTTTTGTAAGGAGCTACTTGATTTTATTGAATGCAGCTTGGAATTCCTCATTCTAGTGGATCTGTGCATTCTTTCTTAACAGCTTGAAGATAGAGTCACAGATGGGACTAAGCTATGCGATGAACCGACTGATGTACTGTAACTGGCCCAGTAAGCTTTGAACTTCCTTCTCAGATGTAGGGGGAGGCATATCGATGATGCCTCTTGCTTTGCTAGGGTCGACCTCGATTTCCCTTTAACTGATGATGTATCCCAAAATCTTGCCAGAAGACACCCCGAATATGCATTTATTGGGGTTTAGACGGAGCTTGTACTTTCTAAGGCGATCAAACAACTTTCTCAAATAGGCTAGGTGCTCCTCAGGCTCTTTTGACTTGGCAATCATATCGTCTACATAGACTTCTATCTCTTGATGCGTTAGGTCATGGAAAAGTGCAGTCATTGCCCTTTGATAAGTTGCACTGGCATTTTTTAGCCCAAATGGCATTACACGGTAACATAAAACTCCCCAGGGGGTGATGAAGGATGTCTTCTCCATATCCTCCTCAACCATTTTGATTTGGTTGTACCCCAAGAACCCATTCATGAATGATAACATTTTATGTCCGGCTGTGTTGTCTACCAAGACATCTATGTCAGGAAGTGGGAAAGGGTAAGGACTCCTGTTACGCATGGGGAAGGTGTTAAGCACCCCATATGCCCGACAAATTGATCTTTCTTAGCTTATTCGACAATATGTGTGGCTATGTAGGCATGTATATGCCAATTCATGTTTGCCATTTAAGCTAGATGATGCGATGATTGAAGAAACATGCAAGATTAAAGACCAAAACACAATGATAGGATACTAAAACATGGATAAGTAGAGAGTATTGAGAGGAAAATATGACTAAGGGTACAAGCAAAGCAGATAGCAAGCAAAGGACTCAGTCTAATGAGGGCCAAAAATCCCTAGATTTTCCACGCATATGGGCCGCACAGGTCCACCATGAGATTAGGATAGGCTCCGATCATCAGACTTCTCGTCCTCAAAACCGATAGAGGGATTCAAACCCAGAAACCAAAAGCATGACATGGAAGAGCTATAAGTAGAGATCTCAGATAAGCTAAACTCAATTCAAGACTAAATCAAGAGGTCAATAAACAAGAGGGGGGATCGGTCAACCCGTGCTCTAGAGTAGGGTACCCATGCATCCAGCACGTGGTATCGACCCAAGACCTAGAAAGTGCAGTGGACAACCAACCTTCATCACTTTCCCTAAGCCACAAAAGCACAAAAAAGTACGAAGCAAGCATCCAAAAATGAAGAAGGATCATGCACGAACAAACAAACACAATCAATGAAACTTAAAAGGACCTGGGTCGGCCCCTCCACCTCTAGTCATTTACGCTGGACTAGACATCCTTCGTCAGCCATGGACAATGCTAGTGGAGTCCGTCAGTCCTCTAGGTCATTCTGAGGACTTCGAGGGGAGTGTGGGGAAGACTCAGGAGGCAACCAAACCGAATGCACATGCACGGACCTCTCCCTCCATCTAGTTGGGTTACGCCGATAACACTCTCCTCCGTCTGACCATCAAAGACAGCTAGGGACTGAGATGGACCCTAGGATGGCACGGGTGGATAAAGGGGAAGAGAAGGGATGGGATGCCATTGGACAAGCCGAGCCACACGTTCAAGGGCCATCAGCCTCACATGGGTCGGTGACCTTCCATCAGCGAGATGCAAAGACAAAAGAAAAGTAAACAATGCACAAGGCTACAACTAACAATAACACAACAATTCTGGAATGGAAACAAGGTTAGGGAAGGAGAAGAATACATGTTGAGCGTCGGGATGTATCTCCTTGGTTCAGTTGACTATGCTTCTCCAGCAACGAACGGGAAGCGATGGTCGACGGCCAGAATGAGGCAGAGGTGTTGTGGAGACGACAGTTGGTGACTTGTTTTGCTTGGACGAGGGTGTGGGAGTAGTTTGGTGGACAATGGTTGCTTGTGGAAGAGGTTAGAGTGTTGGGTAGTGGAGGTGATGGATGGACAACCGTTGGATTTTCTGAAGGGAAATCGATGACCGGTGAGGGACTTGGGAGAGAAGCAACAGCTTGGGGAGCAAGGCTGGTGTTCAGTGGACATAAGGGAGTGAGCTGCAAGCAAAAGGTTCTCACCATAGGGGATGAGCTAGGTTTAAATAGGTGGGTGCTATGAATTTGGGCCATTGATCGTCAACCACTCCCACCCTCTGGTTGGGATTTGATCAAGAGGACACAATAGGGAATAAAATGATTAAGAGGGGCTTCATGGCCTGGACAGGGGGTGGGACACACGTAGATCGATCCCAACCAATGAGAGGCAAGGATCTAGTGGACTAAAGGTGAATGGACTCATTTAACCTTTGCTCGTTGATACTAACTCAGGGCAACTGTGCAACTCTACCGTGCACTTGGTCCACGCTATCATGTCGCGATGGTCCTAAGATAGTTCTCAAGCAAAGAAAGTAAGCCCAGTCCACCAAGTATCTAAGGCATGAGTGGGCTTGAGTAGATTGGTTTTAGGCTATGTTTGGGTTGTGTTGGATTATGCTTGATGGAATTGGGTTTTAAGTGGGATTTTAGGTGATGAAAGTGGTTGTGCCGACCGACTATCCAAAGTGGGTTCTGCTAGAGGAGCTAACTGCCAATCAAGGACAAAAACAGGGGTGTCTATAGATGCTTCTCCTAGAGCGAGGTCGAGCGAAGCGAGACCAATGCTCAGGGTTGAGAATGACACCCCGCCCAAGTCTGCAGGAGAACGATGCTGTGGGCGCTGAGTCATTTATTCAGAGGATGCAATAAATGTCATAACTCACTGCCAAAATGCAAATGTGGATGCTAAAATGATGCTGAAAACGCAAACACAGTAGTGATGATGAAAACACGGATGCTACGATGTGAACACAAGTGCGAAAACAATGCTAGAAATGCAGAAGTCGACAAGGATAGGATGCTAAAACGTGAAAACGAAAGTGAAGGCAAAGATAAAGTGCGAGTGCCAATGTCGATGACACGTGTTGGTGGGCAGAGCTCCACCAGGGACACACACAACCTGACACAATGTTGATGCAAATGCATGACGAAATACGAGGGTGTACGTGTAGTAGCTAAGGAATGTGATGCTGACGAAAGATGTATGCTGATGAATGACGCCTGCAATGCAAGGTGTAACACCCATAAATTGATTTTGTAATTATTTACATTTTAATGAATTTATTCTTGGACGGGTGTTACTGTTCCGAGGCCTGTTTGTGTGATTTTGTGATTTTGGGCTTGGGCCTCGCGAGCCGGCTTCTGGTTGTATGTTCTTGTGCGTGATTGGCACTGTGCATTGTGGCACTGTGCTTGTGAGTCTGTGTGTGGGTCTGTATGGGGCTCGCGTTGTGGGATGGTTGTTGTGGCTGGTGGTTGGGCAATGTGGCCGATGAGCTCGTGCAGGGTGTCGGTGGCTAGAACGTGTAGGTGAGCATGTGTATAGCTACTGAGTGCGCAAAGCTTTATAAGCCCACTTGTGTCGCACTCCACTCGTCGTTCGTCTCCTTCTTCTTTCTTTTCCTCCTCCTCGGTGCACACCTTTCCTCCCTCACCTCTCCTTCCCTTCCTCCTCACCCCTCACCCCCCTTTCTTTTCCCCACCTGTCACCCCTGTTCTTCCCCCCTTTGTTCTATGCGTCGGTGAGAGAGAGTGAGTGAGTGAGGCAGAGGCTCCGTGGGGCTAGTCATTGACGTGGTGGGTTGTGACACTTAGGCTTGATTATCCATTTTAATTATAAACCATGTAATTGATTGTAATATTGTATGAATGGTTTATTAATGGATAATCTGTTGTTTCTTGTGTGTGTGGTGGTTTGCTTTCTGTGCACCTATTTGTGGTTGTGGACGAATGTGGAATCTGGTCAAAGGATGCACAATCGCCTCGATTTGCGTGTCCATGTTTTTCCTTTCTCTCTCTCTCCTTCACGAGCCCTCACCTTCTTCTTCTCCTTTCTTCTCCACAAATTGACTCGTGTCTCCACAGCACAGCTTGTGTTGTCCAGTCCCCTCTGACGCGAGGGTGATGAAGGCGGTGGCTGGCAGGATGTGGGTAGAAGGAGGAGACGAAGAGGGAGGAGGTAGTGGAGGAGGGACGAGCCGAGAGAAAGAGGAGAGAAGGAGTGGCACGAACCAGAGGAGCGGAGCTTAGAAGAGCTGAGTCATGTGCGCGGCCACCATGGGTCGCTGAGGTTGCATTTTAGCCCGAGGAGATGTGGGGAGGTCGTCGGAGTGCCATGAGAGGTACGCGACCCCTTTTCCTCTCTTTTCCTTTTCGTTTGTGGAAATGAGCATAATGCATGAAAATGGCAAATAAAACATGATAAATCATGGAAAAATGATAGGAATGAGTGAAATGGAATGTATGATGTGTTTATGTACAAATCATGTGGTTAGGACGAAGTGTTGTGAATTTATATGAGTTTTTGCATATGCATGCTACAATGCTCAAGGATGAGCCCCATGTCCATATGATTTTCGTGTAGATAGCATGATGAATGGATTAGTGAATAGTTTGAGGGATTTTGGAGGTCTACACCTCATGTTTTATTTAAGATTTATGAGGTGTATTTGTTGGGTCCTCTGGAGGTCCCAATTTCGACGAACGGATGGACCAGAAACAAAGGATGTTTACTACAATCGGGGATTTCGATATGCCGAATTGGGTTTGGCATATCGTTTTCCTATTAGTATTCGACCAGGTGCCCGTCTTCGGTAGATCAAAAATACCCGGGCCACCGAATCAAGGAATTTCGATCAATCAAAATGTTTTAGTCGACCGAGCCAGAGGAATTCAGACGACAGATTTCCTAATCGGTATGTCGAATTTGGCTCCTGGCCCATATGAATAAATGTGTATGAAAGATGAAAATAGATGATTTTAAATGAATAATGGGCATGTGTTAATGGTGCTTCCCCTATGTAAATGGCATAGAGGAATATAAATGATTTTTGATATGTGTTGTAAATATGTCTTGAATTATGTCTTTGTTTCAGGGTTAGTTTGGTCATTAGACCATTTAGGTGCCCTAGTATTTAAGAAGGCTAAGGCACAGAATATGTAACCTCTTTGGTCATAATGTAGCCCTATTTTGTCTCC